>JAODAL010047211.1:0-30162 GCA_025379985.1 Phyllomedusa bahiana | reverse complement strand
GGCTCTGGTGCCCTCAGTCCAGGTCACTGCAGGCTCTGGAGCCCTCAGTCCCGGTCACTGCAGGCTATGGAGCCCTCAGCCCCGGGCCCACTGCAGGCTCTGGAGCCCTCAGTCCCGGGTTCCCTGCAGGCTATGGAGCCTCAGTCCCGGGTCACTGCAGGCTCTGGATCCCTCAGTCCCGGGTCACTGCAGGCTATGGAGCCCTCAGTCCCGGGTCACTGCAGGCTATGGAGCCCTCAGTCCCGGGTCACTGCAGGCTCTGGAGCCCTCAGTCCCGGGTCACTGCAGGCTATAGATCCCTCAGTCCCGGGTCACTGCAGGCTATGGATCCCTCAGTCCCGGGTCACTGCAGGCTATAGATCCCTCAGTCCCGGGTCACTGCAGGCTATAGATCCCTCAGTCCCAGGTCACTGCAGGCTCTGGAGCCCTCAGTCCCGGGTCACTGCAGACTATGGAGCCCTCAGTCCCGGGTCACTGCAGGCTTATGGATCCCTCAGACCCGGGTCACTGCAGGCTATGGATCCCTCAGTCCCGGGTCACTGCAGGCTCTGGAGCCCTCAGTCCCGGGTCACTGCAGGCTCTGGATCCTCAGTCCCGGGTCACTGCAGGCTATAGATCCCTCAGTCCCGGGTCACTGCAGGCTCTGGAGCCCTCAGTCCATGGTCACTGCAGGCTACGGATCCCTCAGGCCATGGTCACTGCAGGCTATGGATCCCTCAGTCCAGGGGCACTGCCGGCGCGGGATCCCGCAGTCCCGGGTCACTGCAGGCTCTGGATCCCACAGTCCCGGGTCACTGCAGGCTATGGATCCCTCAGTCCCGGGTCACTGCAGGCTATGGAGCCCTCAGTCCCAGGTCACTGCAGGCTATGGATCCCTCAGTCCAGGGTCACTGCAGGCTATGGAGCCCTCAGTCCCGGGTCACTGCAGGCTCTGGATCCCTCAGTCCCGGGTCACTGCAGGCTATGGAGCCCTCAGTCCCGGGTCACTGCAGGCTATAGATCATAGTAGCAAACTTTAGAAAATGAAAAGCAGGAGACACGCGTGGGCGGCGCGCGTAGCGCGTCGCGGTAAAAATTTGCATGGACACGCCCATCTTGTCGGTATGCCACACCCCTTCAAAAAGCCACACCCACTCCACCTAACTGCATAACGGCTTTGGAAGAAAGCCAGGTAGATGCCCTTATAGCCAGGTAGTAGCCCCCCATGCCAGGTAGTAGCCCCCCATAACCAGGTAGTGCCCCTTACAGGCTGGTAGATGCCCCCTTGTAGCCAAGTAGATGCCCCCTCTGTAGCCAGGTAGAGCCAAATTTGTAGCCAGGTAGGTGCCCCCCTTTGTTAGCCAGGTAGGTGCCCCCATTGTTAGCCAGGTAGGTGCCCCCATTGTTAGCCAAGTAGTGCCCCCATTGTTAGCCAAGTAGTGCCCCCATTGTTAGCCAAGTAGTGCCCCCATTGTTTGCCAGGTAGTGCCCCCATTGTTTGCCAGGTAGTGCCCCCATTGTTTGCCAGGTAGTGCCCATCTGTTAGCCAGGTAGTGCCCCCATCTGTTAGCCAGGTAGTGCCCCCATCTGTTAGCCAGGTAGTGCCCCCATCTGTTAGCCAGGTAGTGCCCCCATCTGTTAGCCAGGTAGTGCCCCCATCTGTTAGCCAGGTAGTGCCCCATCTTTTAGCCAAAGTAGTGCCCCCATCTGTTAGCCAAGTAGTGCCCCCATCTGTTGGCTAACAGATGGGGGCACTACTTGGCTAACAGATGGGGGCACTACTTGGCTAACAGATGGGGGCACTAACTTGGCTAACAATGGGGGCACTATTGGCTAAGTAGTGCCCCCATTGTTAGCCAAGTAGTGCCCCCATTGTTAGCCAAGTAGTGCCCCCTTTGTTAGCCAGGTAGTGACCCCATCTGTTAGCCAGGTAGTGCCCCCATTGTTTGCCAGGTAGTGCCCCCATTGTTTGCCAGGTAGTGCCCCCATTGTTTGCCAGGTAGTGCCCCCATTGTTAGCCAGGTAGTGCCCCATCTGTTAGCCAGGTAGTGCCCCCATCTGTTAGCCAGGTAGTGCCCCATCTGTTAGCCAGGTAGTGCCCCCATCTGTTAGCCAGGTAGTGCCCCCATCTGTTAGTCAGGTAGTGCCCCATCTGTTAGCCAGGTAGTGCCCCATCTGTTAGCCAGGTAGGGCCCCCATTGTTGCCAGGTAGTGCCCCCATCTGTTAGCCAGGTAGTGCCCCCATCTGTTAGCCAGGTAGTGCCCCCATTGTTGCCAGGTAGTGCCCCCATTGTTGCCAGGTAGTGCCCCCATCTGTTAGCCAGGTAGTGCCCCCATTGTTGCCAGGTAGTGCCCCCATTGTTGCCAGGTAGTTGCCCTCTATGTTAGCCAGGTAGTGCCCCCTAAAGCAAATAAAAATAAAATAAAAAAAATCCACTTACCTTACCAGGCTCCTGCAGCGCGGCCAGCTCCCGACTGATCTCCTCAGCGGCGCAGGGGGAGTGAGAGCAGCCGCGCGTCACTCCCCTGCAGCCGCGGCGTCACTTCCCCCTGCGCCGCTGAACTGTATGTACGGCGCACACACACGGCGCCGTACATAAAAGGGAGAGGAGGGAGTGATCCCTCCTGCCTCCTCCCCGCACAGTGAGACCCCGGGTGGGTGAAGCGGCCGCAGCGGCCGCTCACCCGCCTGTAGGAGCGGTCCCGGGGCGGAAGAGTTGCGCACCCGCGCGACGCATGCGCCGCGGGACTTTAAAGGACCCCCCCCGCCGGCGGGCGGCGGGGGGGATGCCAACCCCCCCGGGCGGGCGGGAGGGGACCCCAAATAGCGGGACCCCCCCGCCAAAAACGGGAGAGTTGGCATGTATGCTATAGATCCCTCAGTCCCGGGTCACTGCAGGCTATGGATCCCTCAGTCCCGGGTCACTGCAGGCTATGGATCCCTCAGTCCCGGGTCACTGCAGGCTATGGAGCCCTCAGTCCCGGGTCACTGCAGGCTCTGGAGCCCTCAGTCCCGGGTCACTGCAGGCTCTGGATCCCTCAGTCCCGGGTCACTGCAGGCTCTGGAGCCCTCAGTCCAGGGTCACTGCAGGCTCTGAGCCCTCAGTCCCGGGTCACTGCAGGCTATAGATCCCCTCCAGGTCCCATGGTCAATGCAGGCTATGGATCCCTCAGTCCGGGTCACTGCAGGCTATGGATCCTCCAGTCCATGGTCACTGCAGGCTACGGATCCCTCAGTCCATGGTCACTGCAGGCTATGGATCCCTCAGTCCAGGGTCACTGCAGGCTCTGGATCCCTCAGTCCCGGGTAACTGCAGGCTCTGGAGCCCTCAGTCCTGGGTCACTGCAGGCTCTGGAGCCCTCAGTCCCGGGTCACTGCAGGCTCTGGAGCCCTCAGTCCCGGGTCACTGCAGGCTATGGATCCCTCAGTCCCGGGTCACTGCAGGCTATGGAGCCCCCAGTCCCGGGTCACTGCAGGCTCTGGATCCCTCAGTCCCGGGTCACTGCAGGCTATGGATCCCTCAGTCCCGGGTCACTGCAGGCTATGGAGCCCTCAGTCCCGGGTCACTGCAGGCTATGGATCCCTCAGTCCATGGTCACTGCAGGCTATGGATCCCTCAGTCCCGGGTCACTGCAGGCTATGGAGCCCTCAGTCCCGGGTCACTGCAGGCTATGGAGCCCTCAGTCCCGGGTCACTGCAGGCTATGGAGCCCTCAGTCCAGGGTCACTGCAGGCTCTGGATCCCTCAGTTCCCGGGTCACTGCAGGCTCTGGAGCCCTCAGTCCAGGGTCACTGCAGGCTCTGGATCCCTCAGTCCCGGGTCACTGCAGGCTATGGAGCCCTCAGTCCCGGGTCACTGCAGGCTATGGATCCCTCAGTCCCGGGTCACTGCAGGCTATGGAGCCCTCAGTCCCGGGTCACTGCAGGCTATGGAGCCCTCAGTCCCGGGTCACTGCAGGCTATGGACCCTCAGTCCCGGTCACTGCAGGCTATGGATCCCTCAGTCCCGGGTCACTGCAGGCTATGGATCCCTCAGTCCCGGGTCACTGCAGGCTCTGGATCCCTCAGTCCCGGGTCACTGCAGGCTCTGGATCCCTCAGTCCCGGGTCACTGCAGGCTCTGGATCCCTCAGTCCCGGGTCACTGCAGGCATCGGAGCCCTCAGTCCCGGGTACACTGCAGGCTATGGAGCCCTCAGTCCCGGGTCACTTCAGGCTATTGATCCCTCAGTCCCGGGTCACTGCAGGCTATGGATGCCCTCAGTCCCGGGTCACTGCAGGCTCTGGAGCCCTCAGTCCAGGGTCAACTGCAGGCTATGGAGCCCTCAGTCCCGGGTCACTGCAGGCTATGGATCCCTCCGTCCCGGGTCACTGCAGGCTACGGAGCCCTCAGTCCCGGGTCACTGCAGGCTACGGAGCCCTCAGTCCCGGGTCACTGCAGGCTCTGGAGCCCTCAGTCCAGGGTCACTGCAGGCTCTGGAGCCCTCAGTCCAGGGTCACTGCAGGCTCTGGATCCCTCAGTCCCGGTCACTGCAGGCTCTGGATCCCTCAGTCCCGGGTCACTGCAGGCTATGATCCCTCAGTCCCGGGTCACTGCAGGCTATGATCCCTCAGTCCCGGGTCACTGCAGGCTCTGGAGCCCTCAGTCCCGGGTCACTGCAGGCTATGGATCCCTCAGTCCCGGGTCACTGCAGGCTATGGATCCCTCAGTCCCGGGTCACTGCAGGCTATGGATCCCTCAGTCCCGGGTCACTGCAGGCTATGGGGCCCTCAGTCCAGGTCACTGCAGGCTATGGAGCCCTCAGTCCCGGGTCACTACAGGCTATAGATCCCTCAGTCCCGGGTCACTGCAGGCTATGGATCCCTCCGTCCAGGGGCACTGCAGGCTATGGATGCCCTCAGTCCCGGGTCACTGCAGGCTATGGAGCCCTCAGTCCCGGGTCACTGCAGGCTTGGATCCCTCAGTCCCGGGTCACTGCAGGCTATGGAGCCCTCAGTCCCGGGTCACTGCAGGCTGTGGATCCCTCAGTCCCGGGTCACTGCAGGCTATGGAGCCCTCAGTCCCGGGTCACAGCAGGCTATAGATCCCTCAGTCCCGGGTCACTGCAGGCTATAGATCCCTCAGTCCCGGGTCACTGCAGGCTCTGGATCCCTCAGTCCCCGGTCACTGCAGGCTCTGGTGCCCTCAGTCCCCGGTCACTGCAGGCTCTGGAGCCCTCAGTCCCGGGTCACTGCAGGCTATGGAGCCCTCAGTCCCGGGTCACTGCAGGCTCTGGAGCCCTCAGTCCCGGGTCACTGCAGGCTATGGAGCCCTCAGTCCCGGGTCACTGCAGGCTGTGGATCTTTCAGTTCCGGGTCACTGCAGGCTATAGTGCCGTCAGTCCCGGGTCACTGCAGGCTATTGATCCCTCAGTCCCGGGTCACTGCAGGCTATGGATCCCTCAGTCCCGGGTCACTGCAGGCTATGGATCCCTCAGTCCCGGGTCACTGCAGGCTATAGATCCCTCAGTCCCGGGTCACTGCAGGCTGTGGATCCCTCAGTCCCGGGTCACTGCAGGCTATGGATCCCTCAGTCCCGGGTCACTGCAGGCTCTGGATCCCTCAGTCCCGGGTCACTGCAGGCTATGGATCCCTCAGTCCCGGGTCACTGCAGTCTCTGGATCCCTCAGTCCCGGGTCACTGCAGTCTATGGATCCCTCAGTCCCGGGTCACTGCAGGCTATGGATCCCTCAGTCCCGGGTCACTGCAGGCTATAGATCCCTCAGTCCCGGGTCACTGCAGGCTATAGATCCCTCAGTCCCGGGTCACTGCACCCTCTGGATCAATCAGTCCCGGGTCACTGCAGGCTATGGGGCCCTCAGTCCCGGGTCACTGCAGGCTATGGAGCCCTCAGTCCCGGGTCACTGCAGGCTATGGATCCCTCAGTCCCGGGTCACTGCAGGCTCTGGATCCCTCAGTCCCGGGTCACTGCAGGCTATAGATCCCTCAGTCCCGGGTCACTGCAGGCTGTGACGGGCGGCTCCCCCTGTGATGCTTATTTGTGGTTCATGATGAAAAGCTGTGAATAATCTTGACGAGGCTCCGGGGCTTTGCTGCAGCATTTTCCTTCTGCCGCTCCCCTTTTATATGGAAACTTGTTGAAACCTGGAGATGATTGATCTCGTTCATTGCCAAAGAAAAGAAGACAACACCCCTGCTGGGATAAACAGGAGCCGTGCATTTACACCATCACCTCGTGTTGGAGAGTTATCTGCAATCATATTGTTGTAAATTCATTCAGATGTTACTACCTGTGCACACTGCCTTGAGATTCGGTGGAGTGGATAGAGGCGAGCTGCTCTGCCTTAAAGGGGTGTTTCCACTGTAGACTTTGACGGCTTATCGAAGTCTGATAGGAGCGGGGCTCAGAGGTGGGGAACTCAGAATGTTGGCTCAGAATGGAAAGATGGTCGCACATATGCACAACGATCCATCCTGTTCTATGGGAGTTCTGAATATGGTTGAACATTCCACTCTCCTGTGCTGGGAACTCCCATAGAGCAGAATGGAGAACACAGCGCTCCCCTGTACTGGGAACTCCCATAGAACAGAATGGAGAACACAGCACTCTCCTGTACTGGGAACTCCCATAGAACAGAATGGAGAACACAGCGCTCTCCTGTACTGGGAACTTACATAGAAAAGAATGGAGAGAACACAGCGCTCCCCCTGTACTGGGAACGCCCATAGAACAGAATGGAGAACACAGTGCTCCCCTGTACTGGGAACGCCCATAGAACAGAATGGAGAACACAGCGCTGCCCTGTACTGGGAACTCCCATAGAACAGAATGGAGAACACAGCGCTGCCTTGTACTGGGAACTCCCATAGAGCAGAATGGAGAACACAGTCCTCCCCTGTACTTGGAACTTCCATAGAACAGAATAGAGAACACAGTGGTGGAGCTATGGGAGTTCCCAGTACAGGGGAGTGCTGTGTTCTGCATTCTGTTCTATGGGAGTTCCCAGTGCAGGGGAGCTCCATGTTCTCCCTTCTGTTCTATTGGAGTTCCCAGTACAGGGCAGCGCTGTGTTCTCCATTCTCCTCTATGGGAGTTCCCAGTACAGGGGAGCGCTGTGTTCTCCATTCTCCTATATGGGAGTTCCCAGTACAGGGGAGCGCTGTGTTCTATATTCTGTTCTATGGGAGTTCCCAGTACATGGGAGCGCTGTATTCTCCATTCTGTTCCATGAGAGTTCCCAGTACAGGGGAGCGCTGTGTTCTCCATTCTGCTCTATGGAGATGTTCCCAGTACAGGGGAGCGCTGTGTTCTCCATTCTGTTCTATGGGAGTTCCCAGTACAGGGGAGCGCTGTGTTCTCCATTCTGTTCTATGGGAGTTCCCAGTACAGGGGAGCGCTGTGTTCTCCATTCTCCTCTATGGGAGTTCCCAGTACAGGGGAGCGTTGTGTTCTCCATTCTGTTCTATGGGAGTTCCCAGTACAGGGGAGCGCTGTGTTCTCCATTCTGTTCTATGGGAGTTCCCAGTACAGGGGAGCGCTGTGTTCTCTCCATTCTCCTCTATGGGAGTTCCCAGTACAGGGGAGCGCTGTGTTCTCTCCATTCTCCTCTATGGGAGTTCCCAGTACAGGGAGCGCTGTGTTCTCTCCATTCTCCTCTATGGGAGTTGCCAGTACAGGGGAGCGCTGTGTTCTCCATTCTCCTCTATGGGAGTTCCCAGTACAGGGGAGCGCTGTGTTCTCCATTCTCCTCTATGAGAGTTCCCAGTACAGGGGAGCGCTGTGTTCTCCATTCTCCTCTATGGGAGTTCCCAGTACAGGGGAGCACTGTGTTCCCCATTCTGCTCTATGGGAGTTCCCAGTACAGGAGAGCGCTGTGTTCTCCATTCTGTTCTATGGGAGTCCCCAATACAGGGGAGCGCTGTGTTCTCCATTCTGTTCTATGGGAGTCCCCACTACAGGGGAGCGCTTTGTTCTCCATTCTGTTCTATGGGAGTTCCCAGTACAGGGGAGCGCTGTCTGTGTTCTCCATTCTGTTCTATGGGAGTTCCCAGTACAGGGGAGCGCTGTGTTCTCTCCATTCTCCTCTATGGGAGTTCCCAGTACAGGGGAGCGCTGTGTTCTCTCCATTGTCCTCTATGGGAGTTCCCAGTACAGGGGAGCACTGTGTTCTCTCTATTCTGTTCTCTTGGAGTACCCAGTACAGTGGAGCGATGTGTTATCATTTCTCATCTATGGGATTACCCAGTACAGGGGAGCGCTTTGTTCTCCATTCTCCTCTATGGGAGTTCCCAGTACAGGGAGCGCTGTGTTCTCCATTCTCCTCTATGGGTGTTCCCAGTACTGGGGAGTTCTGTGTTCTCCATTCTCCTCTATGGGAGTTCCCAGTACAGGGGAGCGCTGTGTTCCCCATTCTGATCTATGGGAGTTCCCAGTACAGGAGAGCGCTGTGTTCTCCATTCTGTTCTATGGGAGTACCCACTACAGGGGAGCGCTGTGATCTACATTATGGTCTATGGGAGTCCCCACTACAGGGGAGCGCTTATGTCTCCATTCTGTTCTATGGGAGTTCCCAGTACAGGGGAGCGCTGTGTTCTCCATTCTGTTCTATGGGAGTTCCCAGTACAGGGGAGCGCTGTGTTCTCCATTCTGTTCTATGGGAGTCCCCACTACAGGCGAGCGCTGTGTTCTCCATTCTGTTCTATGGGAGTTCCCCGTACAGGGGAGCGCTGTGCTCTTCATTCTGTTCTATGGGAGTTCCCAGTACAGGGGAGCGCTGTGTTCTCCATTCTGTTATATGGGAGTTCCCAGTACAGGGGAGCGCTGTGTTCTCCATTCTGTTCTATGGGAGTTCCCTCTACAGGGGAGCGCTGTTTTATACTTTCCGTACTATGGGATGTCCCTGTACAGGGGAGCGCTGTGTTCTCCATTCTTTTCTATGGGATATTCCAGTACAGGGGAGGGCTGTGTTCTCCATTCTGTTCTATATTAGTTCCCAGTACAGGGGAGCGCTGTGTTCTCCATTCTCCTCTATGGGAGTTCCCAGTACAGGGGAGCACTGTGTTCTCTGTTCTCCTCTATGGGAGTTCCCAGTACAGGGGAGAACTCCCATAAAACAGAATGGCTCTGTATTTTGAGCCGACACTTTTTAAGGCTATGTTCACACGGCTTATTCACGGCAAAATTGCGGGGACGGATTTCGCCCGCAATTACGCTGTGTGCAGTGCAGCGGGGGGGCTGGTAGCTTGCCGGCCCTATAGACATTCATTATCCACAGCGCCGTGAATAATTCACATGTCACTTCTCTCCCCACTCGCCGTATTGTCCGAGCAGGGAGAGGAGACGGAATCCATAGTTCTCTATGAGAACTGTGGATTACCGTAATGCCTGGGACGGATTTCCGCCGTATTGTAGTGCAGTACCGCGTGTATTACGGACTGAAATCTGTCCCAAAATAAGCCGTGTGAACATAGCCTTAGGCGCCCATTTCTGAGGTGCGTAGCCTGGCGGTGAGACCCGCAGCTATTAGACTTTGATGGCTTATTCTATCGATATACCATCAGAGTCTATGCTGGGAACACTCCTTTCAGTTCTCTCCAGGCCTTGCTGCAGTTCTCTGCACAGTTGTGCACGGAAAGTGACACAGCACTAAATCAGCACTGCAGTCCCTTCATATCCAGGATCGGTGAGAAGGCTGGAACTGGTCCTTTTAGAAGTAGGGGAATCCACCAACTCCACTGGTGAACCCTAAGGCCATGTTCACACGGCTTAAAATGGGCCGTATTTCGGTCCGTAATTACATGCCGAAGTGCGCAAATTACGGGCTGAAAATGGCCCATTCATTACGGTAATTCACAGTTCTCATAGAGAACTATGGATTACGTCTCCTCTCCCCACCCGGCGGGGAGATAATTGACATGTGAATTACCAGCGGCGTATACACGCCGCTAGCAATTCAAGTCTATGGGCCGGCGAAGTGCCGGCCCCCTGCCCAGTCCCCCGCTCCCGCCCCGCCCCCGGTTCACACGGTGTATTTGCAGGGCGTAATTACGCCCCGCAATTACGCCGTGTGAACCAAGCCTAAGAATCAACTCCAAGCACCCAAGTCCGACACTGTGAGTGGGGGTCACAGAGGCCCTACGGTCCCATTGATATTCTAGCTATATGTTATCATTTTCTGGGACAGTAATAACCCTTTAAGTTTTTAATAACATTCTCTTAAAGGGGCGGTCGTACAGTCGTGTTCCTGCTTCACCCCACTGCATTTGTCTCTCTGGTGCCTGCTTTGAGCTGTACATGTTGAGTACGTTTTGCAGCCGCAGGATTATACGTGTTCCAGTAGGAGTCTAATAATGCGATTAGCACCGTGTGATTAACATCATTACGTCACCTCTCGTTAGTGTCCCAGCAATAAGCCTCTTTTGTCGTTTCAGGGTTGAGGAATCCACCCAGAAGGACAGCGAGCCTGGGCCCAGCCAACCAGATCCCAGAGCCGGCGGCCAGACACCATCCGAGCTGTGCGTCGTGGGCCAGGGACTGCAGAAGGAGGGACTGCACCATCCTGGCCCTCAGTGACTCTCTTACTTACAAGTTACTCAGAAGATGAGGCGTCTTCCTTATAATATGTGCTTTATCGGGGAATTTTCCCTAATCTGTTATAAATGAATTCTATGTATTTACAGAACTGCACTGTGAAGACTGTTATAGACTATAATGTACACTGGCGATAGCTTGTGGGTAGATAGATGTGATCCATCACAAGGTTGGGCCCGGGCATACAGTATGGGCATTTCATGCTACATCAGACACATGTACCTGGCAAATTATACAACCCAAAATGTGTGTGCCTGTCAGTTCATGCAACCCAAAACATGTGCCTGGCAAACCATACCACCCATAAAGTGTGTGTGGAGCTAAATGCAACCTCAAACACATACACCTGGCAAATAATAGCACCCAGTATGTGCCTGGCACCTCATGCAATCAGTAAAGTGTGTACCAGGCAAAATGCAACCCAAAACACATGTGCCACTACAAGGTATCCAGCCCAGAACACATGCCTGGCAAATCATGCAATCCAAAATATGTATCCCAGGCAATACATGCAACCCAGAACATTTGCCTGGTAAATCATGCAACCAATAAAGTGTCTGCCTGGCAAAATGCAACCCAAAATGCGTGTGCCATTGCAATGAATGCAACCCAGAACACATGCCTGGCAAATCATGCAACCCATAAACTGTGTGCCCAGGAAAATGCAACCCGAAATGTGTGTGCCTGACAGTTCATGCAACCAATAACATGTGCCTGGCAAATCATGCAACCAATAAAGTGTATACCAGGCAAAATGCATGTGCTGCTGCAATCAATGCAATCCAAAAATCCAGAACACGTTCCTATGGATTCATGCAACCTACAAACTGTGTGCGTGGCAAAATGCAAGGTGAAATGTGTATGCTAGTAAATCAATACAGCAAAGAATATGAGCCCGGCAAATCATGCGACCCATATACTGTGTGCAAAATGCAACCTGAAACACACGTCCAAGTGTCCCTATTTTTAGCCCTTGTCCCTCTTTGCTCTATGAATGTCCCTTCTTTTCATTTGGGAAATAGATTTATGTCAATAATTTGACTATATTGCTTTAAAAAGTATCTTTTGCTTCCTTGCTGTATATTACATAACAACTTACTTAATATTTCCTCATTGGATACAAAGCAGTCCTGAAAATTTCTCCCTTTTTGGCTATGTATGTGTTTGGGCGTGGTTAGAGGCGGGTCTTGGAGTGATGTCATGTGTTTGGGCGTGGTTAGAGGCGGGTCTTGGAGTGATGTCATGTGTTTGGGCGTGGTTAGAGGCTTGTCCTGGTGTGATGTCATGTGTTTGGGCGTGGTTAGAGGCAGGTCTTGGTGTGATGTCATGTGTTTGGGCGTGGTTAGAGGCAGGTCTTGGTGTGATGTCATGTGTTTGGGCGTGGTTAGAGGCTTGTCCTGGTGTGATGTCATGTGTTTGGGCGTGGTTAGAGGCAGGTCTTGGAGTGATGTCATGTGTTTGGGCGTGGTTAGAGGCGGGTCTTGGAGTGATGTCATGTGTTTGGGAGTGGTTAGAGGCAGGTCTTGGAGTGATGTCATGTGTTTGGGCGTGGTTAGAGGCGGGTCTTGGAGTGATGTCATGTGTTTGGGCGTGGTTAGAGGCGGGTCTTGGAGTGATGTCATGTGTTTGGGCGTGGTTAGAGGAGGGTGTTGGTGTGATGTCATGTGTTTTGTCGTGTTTGGGCGTGGTTAAAGGCAAATCATGGTGTGATGACAGGTGTTTGGGCGTGGTTATAGGCGAGTCTTGGAGTGATTTCAAGTGTTTGGCCGGGGTTAGAGGCGGGTCTTGGAGTGATGTCATGTGTTTGGGCGTGGTTAGAGGCGGGTCTTGGAGTGATGTCATGTGTTTGGGCGTGGTTAGAGGCAGGTCTTGGTGTGATGTCATGTGTTTGGGCATGGTTAGAGGCAGGTCTTGGAGTGATGTCATGTTTTTGGGCGTGGTTAGAGGCGGGTCTTGGAGTGATGTCATGTGTTTGGGCGTGGTTAGAGGCGGGTCTTGGAGTGATGTCATGTGTTTGGGTGTGGTTAGAGGCATAGCAATCCCTAAAAGTTGGGAGGTATGTACATGTCTGCCAATAAAGTGTGTGGTAGGCAAGATGCTAGATGCAAATTGTGCAATCCAGACTGTGTGTGCCAGGGAATTTATACAACTTAGGCTTGGTGTGCACCATGTCTATGGTGTACGTTTAGGGGGCTGCGCCAGAAGTCTGCCGTCTTTTCAGCCCAAAAACTGGCACAGCCCTTTTCGCTCTATTTGTAACCAGGTGCACTCCAGTATCAAATAGTCTAAAAAAAAAATGGGAATCTAGCAAGAGGACAAAGAGTGACTTTTAATGACGGATTTGCCGCACTGAAGCTATAAATGTGTAGCTTCGTACGGTTGTAGTGCGCCGCCTCCCGCACGACCCCCAATCTCAGGTGCATTACAAAGTGCCCCTGGCGCTCTATAATGCGCCTGATACTGGAGTGACTGTATTTACTATTTTGCCATAGGCAAACTTAAACTCTATCAGTTCTCAATCTATAAAGCACTAAAACTTAACTTTTATTATGTATCACACTTAACCTCTATACACACTATTTAAAAACCTGATTTCTAACCTCTCAATTTGTCCCTTTCTAAGTGTGAAGGAAGAACTCCTTTTCTATTATCACATCTGGTGGAACACCACCTATTATATCAGCAGGGAAACCCAATATATACAGTGATTTGCTAACTCCAAAAAGGAATCCAAAACATCTTACTTGGGCACTCATCCGTAATCTGATGGACATAAAACATATAAGGTTCCCTTGTCAGACCCTCTGCAGCGGGTAACACAGTAGAAAGAGGTAAGAAATCACAAATTAAAATGTCATGCCTGACCTCCCCAACATGTTTCACCAGCTAACTGTCTTCATCAGGGGATAGAGATCCGGACAAATCACTGTATATATAGGGTTTCCCTGCTAATAGGTGGTGTTCCACCAGACTTGATAATAGAAAAGGAGTTATTCCTTCACAATTAGAAAGGGACAAATTGAGAGGTTAGAAATCAGGTTTTTAAATAGTGTGTATCGAGGTTGAGTGTTATACATAATAAAAGTTAAGTTTTAGTGCTTTATAGATTGAGAACTGATAGAGTTTAAGTTTGCCTATGGCAAAATAGGCCATTACTGCTGGAACAGGTAGAGCACTTTACAAGTGGTTTACCTGAGCCAGAAGTGTTGCTTTGTAGCTAGAAAGGACTAAATCTATGACCGGCAGTAGAACAGGTTCATAGATTCAAGCGCATTCTACGCTACTATTGTGCACAAAAAAATGGCGCCAAAATCATACAATATATGCTAAACGTATCCATAGAATTAAATGGCTCAAAAGCTGTGTAGGCAGTATTTGATTGCACACTGCAAAAAAGTATAGGATGGTACACTGTTCTATACAATGGCATTCAATAAAACCTATCCATAGAATTAAATTAATAAACATATTTTGTGGGTAATGGGGGCCATTTCTTGGCATCTGACAGAGGCTTCCGTTTAACATATACGGCCTGGAAAATACGTTGAATGAAAGCCACGAATGTGCTGTGCACCCAGTCTAAAGCGAGGCACACACAATATTTCTGGCTTCCACGAAGTGGTATCAGTCACCTGTAGGGTGTCAATGTAAAAAAAAAAACCAAAAAAAAAAAAAACAGCATACGTTTAACACTTATGTTTATTTTCAGTGCTGTCAGGCTCCTGCGCCATTTTATACTTTTTTTATGCGGTATACAGATGTATACCTCTTTTGGCCCCTGTTGGGCCATTCATTCCTAGATATACGTTTGAATATCGGGCAGGAGCTTTCCGGCAAAAAACCCCTAAAAATGCCCATAAATGTGGTGTGTCAAGTTGGCCTCGTTCACCGGCTTATTTCGGAGGATTTTCCGACGGATTGACGATGTCAAAACCCTGGCAAAAACCGTCCGAAATAAGTCACAGCCTATTTTTTTTTGTTTCAAAAGAAAATAGGCTCGTCGTTCCCCAGACGGTAGTTCCCTTCCGTTCCGCCGCGGATTGCGACGGGAATCCGGGCGGAAAAAAAAAAAAATTCACTGTCAATTTTCCCGGGCGGATTCACCTTACAATGATTGTAGATGGTGAACCGTCGGGGGAAATTCAGTTTAAAATTTGTGCACACTTGTGACACTTATTTGCAACTGATTTTCAACTGATTTCAGACCGTTTTACATCGGAAATCGTTTGTAATATACGGTTTCGAAAATAAGAAACCTAATGTGTGAACGAAGGTCCTTAGGGTATGTTCACACGGCTTATTTTGGGGCAAATTTCGCCACGAATTTGGAGCGTACTGCGCTCTAATACGAGCAAAATGCGCCCCAATCATTACGCTAATCCACAGCTCTCATAGAGAACTATGGATTAGTCGGACAATACGATCGTATTGTACGCCCGGGGGGATAATTGACATGTAAATTTGACATAATAATTGACATGTCTATGGGGCCGGTTAGCTGTCAGCCCACCCGTGTTGCGGGAGAACGCGCCGATCAGAGCGACTCCCGAAACCTGGCGTAATTACGGGGCGTAGTGTACCCCCCGCAATTAGGCTGTGTGAACATAGCCTAAGGCTCCATCCACACGACAAGTATTTCAAATCATGAGGCACGCGAATTCCAACTCGAAATACTCATCTAAAACCAAAATTAACATTATCCCCATTGACCTCAATAGAAAATACGTCTTGTTCATTCTTCCCTCATATTCCACTTGGAAAATGTACTGTTGGCCCGTTACACGGTATTTGCGCGGATTGGCGCCCTATTCCCCGGGATTTTTGTTCAATACGGGCCCGTCCGTCGGGGTCTTACGGTAATCCATGCTTCATAGAAAAGGGATTCCGTCGCTCTCCCCGCTCGGCAAATCCGCCGCGGGGGGGGAGAAAGGACATGCACATTTTTTACGGCGCGGGCGCGCCGTAAACAATGCTTTTTCTATGGGGCCGGGGCGGGGGCCCCCCCCCGCGCTCCGGCCCCGCCCCCGTCCCTCCCTTTTTCACGGGGATTTGTGCGTCAAAACGGCGCACAAAACCCTGGGAATAAGCCGTGTGAACACGGCCTTAAGGTCAATGGAGATGGCTAAAAACCAAAGGTAAAATGCATCCAAAGCATTTGTTTCGTTTTGGTGCGAAAACCACATAAAAAAACATAAGTGAAGGGGCTGGTTTTTGACTGGAAAAATGACGGTTTTTGCACAAAAAAAAAACACAACAAAATGCTCCGTGTGAAACATCCCAAAACCCGTCGATGGTCCCGGGGAATAGAGGAAACACCCGGTGGCCCCCCGGCATGATAGGGCTTTAGTTGTTTTTAAAAATGCAAATAAATCCCCAAAAAAGACAACAAAAACATAAAGAGTTTATATAAAAAAAGACGATCGCGCCTTTTTCGCTGTAAAGGGGCCCAACTTTTCACAAGCGTCCCCCAAAAAATCAAATTCCCAAAAAAAACAAGTTCCTGATGAAGGAGATCGTTATTCTCTGAAACGCGTAGGTCTTGTAGCCTGCTCGGCTTTCTTTTAGCTACCCCTTTAGTGACGTCCTCTAGTCTGTTACCCTGTATGTGTGGATCCCGCACTGCCGGCCGAGCGTTTTAGCGGTGAACAACCGCACTGTTTGTATGTTTTTATATATTATTTTGACAAATCCACCAATGAAGATTGAAGTGGACAGAAACCCTGGATTAGTGCGGGGTTTCCGCTGATGTGAGCATCAGTGAGAATCTCTGGGGAAGTGGTTGCACTATTACAGGTGTGTTTTACACTGTTTTATACTATTTGCATGGGGGTTGCATTATTTTGGAATTTGATTATTTGGGGACTGCTTGTGATTAAGTTGGAAACCTTATACAGCGAACAGAGCACGATCGTCTTTTTTATATATATATACACTTTTTATTTCTATTAGAGGATTGCATCAGGAGATTTCCTCTTACGATCTTTGTGCATCTTGTTCCCTGAAACACCTGGCGATTGTATCTAAAGTAGTAGCTAGTTAAAAACATAAAGAGCATTGACAAAAAGTAAGAGGTAGAGTATAGGTGTCATGTATAGACATTTACAGTAGCTGTAGGGTTGGTCCCTAAAATAAACTCCACCTGTGGGCCCAGAAACAGCTCAAATGGTGGGCCCCTAGAGTAAACTCTACCGGTGGGCCCAGAAACAGCTCAACTGGTGGGCCCCTAGAGTAAAACCCCAAACCGGTGCCCAGAAAACAGCTCAACTGGTGGGCCTCTAGAGTCAACTCCACCAGCAGACCCAGAAACAGCTCAACTGGTGGTCCCTAGAGTCAACTCCACCAGTGGGCCCAGAAACAGCTCAACTGGTGGGCCCCTAGAGTCAACTCCACCAGTGGGCCCAGAAACAGCGCAACTGTTGGGCCCTAGAATCAACTCCACCAGTGGGCCCAGAAACAGCTCAACGGGGTGGGCCCCTAGAGTCAACTCCACAGTGGACCCAGAAACAGTCAACTGGTGGGCCCCTAGAGTCAACTCCACCAGTGGACCCAGAAACAGCTCAAATGGTGGGCCCCTAGAGTCAACTCCACCAGTGGACCCAGAAACAGCTCAACTAGTGGGCCCTAGAATCAACCCCGCCTGTGGGCCCTAGGAACCCCAGTCTGACACTGCCTAAATCCATATGAAGCACCGCGCGGTTTTCTATGGTAGAATCTGATCAAAATCCAATGGACATACTCTGAGAATCATACATTTGGCCTGGGCTAACGTGTGTGCACATGAGATGCATTTAAAGATTGTTTAAAAAACATGCGGTAGAAATGCATGAGATTTTTTTTACATTTACTGAAATTTAAACACCGATATTAAACTCTTATCAAATTTTAATTAAACAAACAAAAAAAACCACATTTTAGCAGTGATGTGGAACGAGGCGTATTGTCACAAATGACTTTATTCAACAGTAAAGTCCAGGACAGCTTGTCGCCCCACTACTGCAGTTCCATTGTAATAGAGAAAGACTAGGTTCACACTTTGTTTTTCTCTACGTTCCATCTATCGGTCGATGTATCGTGAAAAAAGTACCCCGCCAAATAGTCATCATAGAGGCAACATACTCCTTTTTAGACTACATTTGCTCCATTTGCTGCTGCTATATACACTTTTCATGTGGGACACAAAATCATAGTCTACCATGCAAAGCAAATACTGCTGTCAAACAGAGCAAAAATAGGAGTACGTTTATTTTGTCTCGCTACAAAGATTAGCTTTCAGCATGTAGAAAACGGTAAATGAAGACTTTTTTAAAATACATTGCTTTATTTTGCTTTTGATGAAGAGATAAGAGAAATTTTATCTGCTCTGAGTGCACACAGGTTTCTCTGGTTACTATCTTGCTCTTCCCTTCTCTCCTTTGTCTTAATTGATAGTAGGGAGTGACGTCACCACAGGTCGGCACACAGGACCCCCGGCAGCTTGAGAACAGAGTGTGTTATCTCTAAGGGTGCGTTCACACAGCACAGTTTTGGTGCAGTTTTATCTGCGCTCCACTTAAACTGCCTTTATTACCAGCAGCTTCTTTCACTTATCTAAACTGTTTGGAAAGTGGGTAATAAATTAGTGAGTTTGTTTCACAAATTTCAGACACGCCTTTGATTATTTACTGGAACGCTTTCAGAACAATTTGACAACTGAAAGAAGCGGCGGGAAATAAAGGCATTTTTAATTTGGGAGCGAGTTAAAACGCACCACAACGGCACTGTGTGACCACATAGTGACTGAATAACCCCCACACATGACCACAAAAATCCCCCACCCATAGTGACTGAAAAATACCACCACATAGTGACTGAATAATACCGCAACTGAAGCCCCCTAACAACAAAAAGGGAGTAATTACTTTTATTTAAAAGCTCTAACCTCTCGCGCAAGTTCATTCCTGCTTAGCAGACAATTGAAGAGGGTGAATAGGGGGTGATATGCAGTCATGCTAAAAACACCCAAAGCTGCCAAAAAGAGAAGGAAAAAAATCTAAAATTTTTTGGCTTGGAAACACATGTTTTCGACACCAAAGCCTACAGCGGTTTGGAAATTAGAACAATTTAATATTTCCCCCACAAAACTTCAAAAAAACAATTAAAGTGTGAAAAAAAAAAAATAATAAAAGGGGTTTTGAGGGGTTTTTTAGTTTTGTTTAACCCTGTTTTTTTTAACCTTCGTTTTTTTTTTCTGTCAGTGAATGAAACATTGATGTTTCACCCAAAAATCAAAAAAACCCATCCCGCCCTATCTTTACACAGCTATGATTTGTTAAAATTTGAAACCAGTTTAGGAAAAACTTGGTCAACCCTGTCTGTTCGGATTCCTCGGCACATAGAAGAAACAGACACAAAAGGGACATAGATGTAAAGAAAGCCTAAGGGTGCTTTCACACAGTGCCTTTTTGATGCGTACATTGCTGCACAAAAATTGCGGAAAAAAACTTGCAACAAAAATTGTAGTAAAATCGCGATTTTTACCATTTTTTTTGTGCAGCAATGTACAGCATTAATTGCTGTGCCTTCTTGCACAAAAAATGCATCAAAAAAATGCATCAAAAACGCACCGTGGGAAAACACCCTTAAACTGCCTTTATTACCAGCAGCTTCTTTGAGTTGTCTGAATTGTTTGGAAAGGTGTTTCAAGTAAGTAATCAATTCCTGTGTTTGAAGTCTTGTGATAAAATTTTAAACTAATTGATTATCACTTCAAACAGTTTGGAAGTGAAGAAGCTGCTGGTAATAAAGGCAGTTAAATTGGAGCGCAGTCAAAACTGCTTTGTGTGAAGGCCGCCTTTGTCATTCAGCTTTTCTGGGTGTGTGAGGCTATGTTCACACGGCTAATTGCAGGGCATACAGTACGCCCCGCAATTACGGCATTTTGTTTCGGGCCTCCGCGCTGATCGGCGCATACTACTGCGATGCGGGGGGGAGTGGGGGTGGACGGCCCGCCAGCCCCATAGACTGTCATTACTCGTGGCGCATAAGCATACCGTGAATAATTACTGTCACTTCTCTCCCCGCGCGTCGTATTGTGCGAGCAGGGAGAGGAGGCCAAATCCATAGTTCTCTATGAGAACTGTGGATAACCGTAATGACTGGGGTGCATTTCGAGCGCAGTACGCCGCAAAATACGCGGCAAAATACGCCCCAGTTTAACCCGTGTGAATATAACCTGAGGTGCGCATCAATTATCTGCACCTGTTCCATCTTTCCCAAGTAGCACAGGGGCCTCTGTTTGCTTCCTGCTGGGTTCAGTTTATGGTCCAGCCTCTAAGCTGTAAGGCTGCGTTCCCACGGCACAGGACAAACAAACACCGGTCAGTTTACCCGGCCGGTATTCATCCTGTTTTGCGGCCTCCCCCCGGCCGCGGGGGGGACGGCTTTTCTCTGCGATGAGCGGAGAACAGCCCTCCCCCCTCCCATTGGGGGTGTTCAATTCCGTCCGGAAACCGGACAGAAGAATGAACATGCTCAACGTTTTTTGAGCGGCCCGCGGGTGGCAAAACCGCCGGACGGAAAACCCGTGCAGTGGGGACTCTATGGAAAACCCGTGCAGCAGTCCCCACTGCACGGGTTTTCCATAGAGCACCATTGTGCTAGTTTTCAACCGTTTTTTTTTAGGTGGTCTGAAAAACCGGAAACCGGCCGAAAACCCGTGCCGTGGGGACATGCCCTAAGTGTGGCCTTGTCTTTTTGAGTGACAAATGTAGTGGACCCTCAGCCGTATTGTAACTATCTCTGAATGTAAATAGGAAGGTTTCCATTCACTGACACCAAGCAGAATGCTTGCTTTTCAATATGCAGTAATTAAGCTCTATTTACTTACATATCCAAGGACTGGGCCTCTACTTTAATAGCAGAAATGATCTTATCTTACACAGAGAGGCAGCAGATAACTAATAAGTTATGATCATCAGTTTACACCACTTGTACCGATCAATATTCCTGACTCTGCTCAGCGCCCCCTTAAGCCTTGGGGGTGCCATCCCCTTTGTACAGGGCTGCAGGCTTTTCCCTTTAACCTCTGACACATAGGATTGTCCTATAACACGTTTTGGATTATTGGATGAGGAGATTAATGGCGGCTGCGTCTGACAGTAAATACAGGAGCTTTATTTTTCTGGAATAAATATGTGTTGCCTTATTATAATTCCTGTCGGAGCAGTTAACATGACAGGGACTGGAACCCAAGACAGATACAAAATGTGTGGTGATGCTGACAGAAGATGGCCGCTGGCTGGTTTCCCCAGGAATCAAAGCGGCGCTCCAGCGCTATGCACATGGAGACTAATCCTTTTATAGGTTTTATGACGTTCTGCAACACTTTATGCTGACCTTTCTTGACATTTTAAAGATCCTTGCTTGCTGCCTGTGAATGGGATCATTTTGTGTATACATTGAAAGGCTACCTGCATTTGATCTCTTATTTCTTACAGCGGGTGGTTGTAACAATGTATCCAGACAATCCTTTATGAGCTAAATAACCTTGACTCCAATCTGATACATTGTGCATAGCTAGTCCTGCCCACAGATGAGGACTGGATACAATTGTATCCAGTCTAGACAATGCTCTGTGAGCTAAGGGTGCTTTCACAAGGTGTGTTTTTTTGTGTAGAAAGACATAGCAATCAATGCTGTATATCTCTGCATAAAAATGCATCAAAAATGCACCGTGTGAAAGCACCCTAAATAGTCTGGACACCAGACTGATACATTATATATAGTTGGTTTTGCTCTCCTCTGAGAAATGGATACAATTATATCCAGTCTAGACAGTGCTCTGTAAGCTAAATAGTCTGGACTCCAGACTGATACATTGTCCATACCTAGTACTGCTCTCAGCTGGGAAGTGGCTACAATTGTATACAGTGTAAACAATGCTCTGTGAGCTAAGCCACCTGGCTTCCAGTCTGATACATAGTTCTTCTCTCAGCTGAGAAGTAGATACAATTGTGTCTAGTCTAGAGAATGTGAATTAAATAGCCTGTACTCCAGACTGAAAGATTGTTCCTAGATGGTTCTGCTCTCATCTGAGAAATGCATACAATTGGATACATTGTATATAGCTAGTTCTACTCTCAGCTGAGAAGTAGATACAATTGTATACAGTGTAGACACTGCTCTGTGAGCTAAACAGCCTGGAATCCAGACTGATACATTGTAAATAGCTAGTCCTACTCTCAGCAGAGAAGTGGATACAATTGTATCCAGTGTAGACAATACTCTGTGAGCAAAACAACTTGGACTCAAGACTGAGAGTTCTGCTCTCATCAGTGATACAACTGTTTGCATTCTAGACAGTGCTCTGTGAGCTAAACAGCCTGGAATCCAGACTGATACATTGTAAATAGCTAGTCCTACTCTCTGCTGAGAAGTGGATACAATTGTATCTCATGTAGACAATGCTCTGTGAGCTTAACAGCCTGGAGTCCAGATTGATGTATTGTACATACTAGTAGTTGATCTTCCTATCAGCTGAGAAGTGGATACAGTTGTATCCAGTGTAGACAATGCTCTGTGAGGTAAAGGCCATGTTCACATGGCTTAATTACACCCCGCAATTACGCCGTGTGGACAGGGACGGGGCGGGAGCGGGGGGCTGGTACCTCGCCGGCCCATAGACTATCATTACTAGTAAATGACATGTCACTTTCTCCCCCCCCGCGGTGGATTCACCCAGCAGGGAGAGGAGACATAATCCATAGTTCTCTATGAGAACTGTGGATTACCGTAATGACTGGGCCGTATTTCAGAATGTAATTCGCGCAGTACGCCATGAATTACGGGCTGAAATACGACCCAAATAAGCGGTGTGAACATGGCCAAACAGCTTGGAGTCCAGACTGATACATTGTACATAGCTAGTCCTACTCTCTGCTGAGAAGTAGATACAATTGTATCTCATGTAGACAATGCTCTGTGAGCTTAACAGCCTGGAGTCCAGATTGATGTATTGTACATACTAGTAGTTGGTCTTCCTATCAGCTGAGAAGTGGATACAGTTGTATCCAGTGTAGACAATGCTCTGTGAGGTAAACAGCTTGGACTCCCAGACTGATACATTGTACATAGCTTGTCTTGCTATCTGCTGAGAAGTAGATACAGTTGTAGCAAATTGGGAAAGATTGCTAAATTGCCAAATATTTCCCTTCTTTCTTTACGCTGACAGCAGCGATTTAGGACAGGAGAATATGTTTCTATGCAGCACAGATGTAAACCGTGACACAGATTTCAATTAACAACAATGGGACAGTGTAGAAGCATTTGATGTGAGTTTTGGTGCATAAAACATGCACAATACACACTAAAATGTGCATCAAAAACAAGTTGTGTGAACCCAACCTGAAGCTCACAAAGTACAGCCCAGACTGGATGTCATTGTAACAAACTCTCAGAAGTGACAAGTAGGAGGTCTGTGCAGGTTTTCAGCCTCTGGATGTTCTAATTCCCTGACAGCAAGCAGAAGTCTTGGAATGATAAAGAATTTAAACACAAAAGTATATCGGAACATTGTGTATGTTTTCTTTATATAATGATGATGATATCTTTTTACATAAAACTGGAAAACTTGCAATTTACCCTTGAATACCATTCTACATAGAAAGCTGTTAAAAAGTTGCAATTGACATCCTGATATGTAGTACTTGACTTCCATCATCAAGTATTAGGGCTTGTCCCCACTCTCCGGGTTTTTGGATGGTTTAACAGACGGTTTTCGGTTTTGTAAACCCTAGAACGGACTTCTATGGAAAATCCGTGCAGCTGTCCCCGATGGACGGATTTTCCGCCGGATGGTTTTTTAGACCGCTGGAGGTCCGAAAAACATTGAAAATGTTCATCCGCCCGGTTTTCGGCCATAATATGAACACGTCAATGTGAAGGGGGAGGGGGAAAAGCCGTCCCCCGGCGGCCGTGTGCACGGCACGAAAACAGAGCAAATACCGATCGGATTACCCGACCGGTGTTTGTCTCTGCCGTGCGGACGCGCCTTTAGCCTCCCTGAGCCTCTACACTTCCAATATGCAAAGCAAAATATGTTCTCTAAAGACCCAGGATCTGGGAGATGTTAGGGTACGTTCACACGATGTGCTGTGGAGCATACAGTACGCGCCGCAGTACGTCGAGTGTTTCGGGAGCTCGCGCTGATCAGCGCACACTCCCACGGCGCGGGGGGGTCGGCAGCTCGTCGGCCCCATAGACATTCATTACTCGCGGAGCGTAATCACCGCAAGTCATTGACCTGTCACTTATCTCCCCGCGCGTACAATACGATCATATTGTACGAGCAGGGAGAGGAGACACAATCCATAGTTCTCTATGAGAACTATGTATTACCGTAATTATGGGGCGCATTTCCCTGCGTATTAAGCACAGTACGCCGCGAAATGCGCCCCAAAATAAGCCGTGTGAACATACCCTTAGGCCTAAAAGAAGAGGTCAGCAGAGTTGTAAATGCAGCTTTGGAGGCTAATGGAGCATTAGACTGGATATAACTAAAAGGGTTGTTTTCTCATGATCCATTTATAGAAGTGAACTTAAAGGGGTCGTCTCACTACAAGGATCGCTGCTTTTTTATGTTAAAGATCTTGCACAAACAAGTCACTTTGCAATGTGTGTCCATTACAAGTGTCCTACCTATTCCTAGATATCCCCTCTTGTATGGGCTGCATCAGCTCCTCAGGTTGCTATAGCTACAGACCTTTCCATCTCCCCTGATGGTGCCGCACTGGGTTGCTAAAAGTAAGCCCTGTTCTCTCTCTCCTGAAGGCTGCCACCCGGGTCGCTATAGTTTTACAGCCCTGTTAAATCTCTCATGTAGGTGCATGTGGTCGCTTGCTACGACCTTTTTCCCATCTTCTGTGGGCTGCCACCCTGGCGCTTAGCTACAGACCTGTTCTTTTTTCCCTGTTTGGCTGCCAGCACTGGTCCGCAAGCTACAGCCCTGTTCTGTCTCTCCTGATGGGCTGCTAACACTGGTCGCTATAGCTACGACCTGTTTAATCCTCTAAAGGGGGGGCCAAACGCTGGTGTAAAGCTACAGCCCTTTTTAATCTTCATGATAGGGCCCCAGCACTGGTTGAAAGCTACAGAACCCTGTTCAATTCCCCATGGCTGCCAGCATGGTCACTAGAGTACGCCCGCTTGATCTTCCTGATAGGCGCCAGCACTGGTCGTTATAGCTACGACCTGTTCAATTCTCTGAAGGCTGCCAGCACTGGTACAATGCTACCTGTTTTGATCTCCCCTGATAGGCGGCCAGCATGGTTTCTAAGTACAGACCCGGTTCTACTGCAGCCCATTTGGAAGTCAGTAAACCGCCCCTAATTTCAAAAGGGGAAACCAGAAAAAAAAGGACTGAGGTGAGATGAATCGATGTAGTGAGACAACCCCTTTAATACAAAGCAAAGATGAAATAAGACAAATAAAAGGAACAAAGTTTCACCAAATTTTTGAGCTTTGGTTCTATGAGATTTTTTTGGGTTCCCTATAGTGCTTTGACACCGTATAAAAACCCCCGGGTTTCAAAGTATATTCCTGTTGTTATTTTTAAAATTTGCCCCAGTGCTGTAGCTGGATGGAGGGGGAAGGTTTAGGGCCCCGATTGTGTTGTTCCCCCCCCAGAAAAAGGGGCCCTTTTAACAATAAACTTTTTGGGGTTTGGCAAATCAGTTATATTGGGGTATCAAATAGAAAGGGGTTTCCCCAAACTCCAGTCCTCGGAAACCCCCCCACCAGGTCATTTTTCAGGATCTCCCACAGGTTTGAAAGGGCCCAAAAAGGGATTAAACCTGTGCTTTGTAAGGAAAGCCAGAAAACAAAGCCTGTTGGTGGGGCCCCGGGGAAATGGATTTGGGGGGGCCCCCTGATCTTTTACTTATGATTGAAAAACAGCCCCGCCAAAATTTTTTTGTAAGAATGCAAAACCCTTTCCAAATTTAACTTTCCCTCGGCTGTTGCAAAACCCCTTATTTTTTAAATACACCCAAGCTGCTGAAAAAACCTCATAAAAAACCCCTAAAGTTTGCGCAGAACCCCCCTAATAAACCTCAGCTGCTGCAGAAACCCTCCAAATTACCCCCTTTTCGGGCTGCTGCGAACCTCAAAAACACCCCTTTCAGCTGAGCAAAACCCTCATTTTTCCCTTCACCCCGCGCAAAACCCTTCAAAAATACACCTCTGTTTGCCGCGACCCTCCTAAACACCCTAAAGCTGTCCCAAAACCCTTTTTTTTAAACACTCTTGCTGTGCAGAAACCATCATAAAACCAAGCTGCGGGAAAGAATCCCCTAACACACCGCTGCTGCAAAAACCCTTCAAAACAAAACCTAAAGTCCCTGCAAAACCTTTAAAAACACTAAGTTTGCTGCAAAACCCCTTAAAACCCACACCTCGCTGTGCGAACCCCCCTTACACCCTCGCGGGCCCCCAGAAACTCATAAAAAACCCTCAGCGGTTTTCCCAGAACTTTCCTAAAAACACCTAGTTTCCCTTGAAAAGAAATACTCCTAAAAACTGGCTGCTGCAGATCCCCTTCCCAAAAACTAAAAACCTTTCAGTTTGTTTTGGCAAACCAAACCCTTCCCAAACACCTCGCTGCTGCAGAACCTCCTTAAAAACCCTCAGCTGCTGAAGAACCTAAAAACACACCTCAGCTCCCTGCAAAAAACCTCATAAACACCTCAGCTGTGCAGAACCCCCATAATACACTTTTTACCCGTGAAAGAAACCTCAAAATTTACACCTAAAGTGCTGCAGAACCCCTTTTACTAAAAACTCAAAGCTCCCGCGAACCTCCTAAATACACCTCACTACTAAGAAACCTTTCAACACCCCTCAGCCCCCCTTGCAGAAACCCCATACTAAACCCCTCTGCGGGCTCCCAAAACCTTTTAACCCCAAAAACCTCAGTTTTGCTCCCAAAAACCTATAAACCCCACCTCAGTTTGCAAACAAGGAACCTCATCATAAAACCAAAAGTCCCTTCCCAGTAACTCATAACCCCAACCTAAGCTGCTGCAGGAACCCCCAAAATAAAACTCTGCTCCTGAGAACCTATTTTTACACCCCAGTTTGCTGCAAAACCTAAAAAACCCCCGGGGGGTTTGCCCCGAACCCCTTCTTCCCCATACCCCCTTCAGTCTCCCGGGAACCTCATAAAAACACCTCCCCGGGTTTTGCAAATCCTCATACAAACACCTCTGCTGCTGCAGAAAACTACCAGTATACACCTCAGCTGCTGCAGAACCCTCACAGTATACACCTCAGCTGATGACAGAACCTACTCATATCACCTCAGCTTGACTGCAGAAACTCACAGTATAACCTCAGCTGCTGCAGAACCTTCATTCAACTCAGCTGCTGCAGAACCTCCTCATGAACCTCAAGCTGCTGCAGAACATCCTCATACACCCTCCAGCTGCTGCTAGAACCTACAGTATACACCTAAGCCTGCTGCAGAACCTCCTCATACCTCAGCTGCATGCAAGAACCTCTCACTACACCTCATGCTGCTGCAGAACTCCTCATGCACATCACTCCTGCTGCTGAACCTCTTCATAACACCTCAGCTGCTGCAGTGCACTCACTGTATACAACCTCTGCTGCCTGTGGTACTCCTCCATGGCACTCAGCTGCTGCAGAAGAAACTCTAAATACACATCATCCTGCTGACATGAACTCATATACACCTCAGCTGCTGCAGAACCTCCTCATACACCTCAGCTGCTGCTTCACAGTACACACCTCAGCTGCTGCAGAAACTCACAGTATACACCTCAGCTGCTGCAGAAACTCACAGTACACACCTCAGCTGCTGAAGTACTACATCACAGTACCACCTGGCTGCTGAAGGACCTCTCACGTCTACCTCCAGCTGTCATGCAGAAACTCTACAGTACACACCTCGGATGACTGTCAGAGCCATCATAAGCCTCTCTTGCAAATACTCTAAAACTGATCCAAGCCTCAATCTGCTAGAAGCTAATCACAAACACAGCCTGCCTGCACAACCTCATGTACATCTCCTGGACTGCAGCATTGTGATTTTAGATTTGGAGTGGTCACTCAGATCGGTAAAGGGAGGGGGGGGCCTATGTACATCTTCAGCTGTGCAATTGTGTGTAGGTGTGATTATGCAAAGAAGACTCTGAAAGAAAGGAAGGGAGGGGGTCCAGGGTGCTGATGCTGTGCCCCTTCACAGAAATGACGGCAGCCAGGGAAGATAACATGACTAGCATTCAAAGGGCCCCATAGAAAACTGAGGCAGGACCCCAATACCTAATGATGGGAAACCCAAGCAGCACTATAGGCAGCAATAATGTAAGCTATATAGTTCTCTATATAAGAAGAAAGCCTACATAATAGTAGTAGGTAGCAGAAAACCCCCATTACGTACAAAATGGTACAAAGTTCTTACACCTGTGTGGACCCCCTCAAACTGATATGGCAGCTACAGCTATAACATGTGATCTGGACTGGGGACCCCTACAGAGTAAGAAGTTTAAAGAGAAGAGGTTGCATATCAGCCATGAGGGTAGCTGAAAGCAAAGCTCAATTCCAAATATTTTTCATGCACAGAGCATAGAAAGATGACTATATAAAATCATAAAGTAACTGCAACTACCCTGTTTCCCGAAAATAATGACCTAGTGCATTTTTTGGATGCCATCAGAGTTTGCGGGAAAGCTGTGCTGATGTTTGTGATGAATCATGCAGTTTATTAATACAGTTGCATATTTGGTTCAACAATAAATGGAATTATTGTTCATATAGAAAAATAAAACATTCCCTAAAAATAAAGTCATAGGTAGCAAAAAATTTATATTAAGACACTTTTTATTTTTCGCGGAGAAAACAAGGTGGGTATAACTATAACGTAACTGTAACTATAAAGTAACCATAACTTTACATACTAAGGGGAACAATAGGGAGGAAAGATTAAAATGCTACAAAAGATATCCTCCAACACAGTCTTGGAGGTGGGATTACATCTCCTATGTATGACGCATCAAGTAGCCGGATAAGGGGTGGGATCAGCGGTTAGTATTGGTTAAGGTTCTTCCATGTGTTAAATTAGCATAAGGAGACGCCGCTCCCAAAGTAGCCACTGGGGGCCAAAGCTAACTGTGCGTCTCACGCCTTCAGTCGAAAGAAAGTAGAGGAATCAAGAAGCATGCAACTCAATCTGTGCCAATGGCATCACAAAAGGGAAGGTGGATGCTACTTGGTGAAGTGGATACCTCTCCAATGGTTCAATCGCAGCGAGATATGAAGCTGGAATCAAGGAGCAGCCACCAGCACTAATTAAGACCTCCGCCTGTATGGATGAGGCTGCGCTCATCTGCTCGCTCGCTCGGCATTCACAGTCTGCTGTGAGGATGCAGCCCGTGGACGGCAATTGATTTACAAAGCAAACCACAAAGTAAGTGATTTCTTTGCATTTACCAGATTTGCAGGATAGGAAGGGACAACGAGGATCAGGATGAATTGAATTTCCGAACCACAGTGCAGAACTTGGTTAGAACATGTCATTTCTAGAGAACAAGAGAAGTCATCCCAAGAACTTGACTATTGTCCTTTATGCATTTTATAGCTTTTAGGTTACTTTTCAGATCTGTGTTTTTTATATGATAATTGATAAGTCACTATACAAGCTGAAGAGTAGCCGCTATATATAAAGATTTTTTTGTCTTTTTCCACCCCCTTTTTTACAGCACCCTGGAGTGACGCCCTTCCGATGGCCCGTCTGATCTCCTGAATGCCCCTCTAGGATCCAAACTGCTCTCCTGTGACTCGTTCTAAGTGAGAAAAGACTGCCTGGATTTTGTGTTGCTTGAGCTCTCGCCGTAAGGGTTAAAATATGGCTTCTGAGAATACACCAGGGACGGCCAAGTCGGCGGTGGAGAAACTATCCAATGCTATGGGGGAAAGAACTAGACAAATTGGCTCAGCCATGAAAGAAGACCCCCACCTCCGAAGACTCATCCTGTTCATTGTCTGCGTGGCACTTTTCCTTGATAACATGCTTTACATGGTGATAGTGCCCATCATCCCAGACTATATACAAAGTATGAGACTGGATAGTGCAAAACACTTTAGAGAAATAAATTCTAGCTCTTCGTACTCCAATAAATCCATCATCAGACCGACGTACCCAACAGAAAACGAAGACATTAAAATAGGAGTCTTGTTTGCCTCCAAGGCTATCTTGCAGCTGCTCGTCAACCCACTGAGTGGCACTTTTATAGACAGGGTCGTATACGACATCCCTCTCTTCATTGGACTCATTGTTATGTTCCTTTCCACTGTTATATTTTCTTTTGCAGAGAATTACGCCACCCTCTTTGTAGCCAGAAGCTTGCAAGGTTTGGGATCTGCCTTTGCAGACACTTCTGGGATCGCAATGATCGCAGACAAGTACACCGAGGAAGCGGAGCGGAGCAAAGCCTTGGGCATAGCCTTAGCTATTTATCTCATTTGGGAGTCTGGTTGCACCCCCTTCGGAGGCATATATACACAGTTTGTGGGTAAAAGGGGACCGTTCCCCTTTAGTTGC
>JAODAL010047210.1:0-30163 GCA_025379985.1 Phyllomedusa bahiana | reverse complement strand
ACTGGGGGGCCGGCAGTTTTGGGGATCCTGGTAAAAAAGCAAAACCCAAAGGGGTTGGGTTTTCCTTTGACCCTGCTATAAATTTTTAAAGGGAACCCGTCTTATAACTAAACGAGTGAACGGGGGCAGCTTTTTTTTTTCCCTGTGCCATTTTTTGGCAAGGGGGTTAACAGGGGAACAATCTGGTTTGACCTTGAGCCCCCCCTAGTGGCACCCGAAACGTCGAGTTTGGCACCCCAATTCAGGCCGCGTCCCTCAAGCGGGCCCGGCGGCCCGGGGCTGTTTTTCCGGTCAGTTTATACCCTATTTTTCGGGTGATTTGTTAGGGCAAATAATAATAAGAAGAAGAAGAAACCAACATGAGGTCCCACCTTTTTCATAACCAGCCAAGGTAAACCAGCAGCTTTAAGTTGATACTATTAGGATGGGAATTTCCCTTTTCCCCCCCCTAAAAAATACCATTTTTCAGAAAAACCCAAAGGGGAAATCTTCACATAAAGGTGCTTTTCTGATGTTTTGCCCCGGCTTTTCCCAGCAGCCGATGGTGCGTTGGTACTGGGGTAGTGGTGAGAGGGGGTTGGCGTCAACATTGTGCGACAAAAAACACCGTTGGCTGACACCAAGCTCCACTGATACCAAATGGAAAAAGCCCTTTTCAACACCCCTTACAAACGCAGAAAAATATTTAAAAAACCCACTGAACTGAAACATTTTATTTAAATAAACACACCCAGACAACATCCCTCGTTGACCATTTTGTAAAAGAATCGGATCCAAGGCTGAATCAACGTATTGCAAGGAATGAAATGTAGTCCAACGGAAGGAACCTGTAAAAAAAAGAGAAACTCTAAAAAACAAGATGTTACTACTAAATGGTACTCCAGCACACCCTGAAGGTCTTGGTTGCGGCACAGGATGGAGTTCCAATATGATGCTGGGTAGACAGGCCACACCTGCAGCACAATCTCCTGTGAGGTTGGTCCTGTGTCTCCCCCCAGAAGATTGTGCTTGTAAGCTTTTTGGGCCCGACCCCCTCCTCCTATCCCCTTCCCACCCCCACCCCTTATTTTTTGCGATCTATTCCCACACAAAAATATCCCCCCCCCCCCCAAAAAAAAAAAAAAAAAAAAAACCGCATGACCCCTCACCTCCACCTATCATTTTCCCGGGCCTCTCACCGGTTAAATTTAATTTGGTTTTTTTTTGTTAAGGGATATTGGGCATGGAGTTTTTGGTAATTTTCATCACTTTGAAATGTGATATGTGGTTTTTTATTGGGTGGTGCTATTTTTTTTGATCTTTTTACATATAGTGGTATCATTTTATAAATTGGGCCTTTTTTTGTAACATTATGGTGAAAAAATTTGCTGGTTGTACAGCATATTTTGGGGGTACTGTATGACCAAAGAAAACAGGCATCACCAAAAGAAATTGTCTTTATTTGCTAAAAATTATTTTTGAAAAACAATAAAATTTGATATTTAAAACATCCTAATAGACCTAAATAACCGGGGCTCTTCTGGGTTGCTCAAATTTTTTGTTTTTTTTTGTGCGTCAGATTGGGGCTAGGGGTTTACATTTTTTTCGGGGGGAGAAAATGGCACCAAAAAAATCTTGTCCCTGGGGGGGCCCGGGCTTTTGGGCTTGGGCATGGTTTTACCTTTCAGTAGGACAAAAAACCCCCAAACTTTCTTTCCAATGCTACAAAGAAGTGGTTTAAATAAAGCAAATTCCTTTTGTAAAATAGCCCCAAAAACTTTTAAAAAAAGCCAACATCCTTTTTATTTTTCCCCCCTAAACATGCACAAGTAAAAGTTTCTTGGGACTGTTTCTATTTAATATTGGGGTTTTTTTCCACTAAAAACTGTTTTATATCTCCTATTTTAATTTAATTTTAAAATTTAGCACTAGAAACCTTGTTTATCTCTTCTTAGCTCTTTATTTCTTAGCGATAATGTTCATTCTCCTGTTTCATTCTTTTTCTTCATGCCTTTTAGTATGACCTGCTTTCCTAGGTTACCAAGCATCTCTCTGGCTTAGCAGCCCTAGCTAGGATGGTGACCTCACTCCCTGCTGTGTCTTATCAGCTGCACAAGATCTTGTTTATGTTTCTTACTGACAACCCTTTAGAGCTCTGTAGCCTTGTGTCCTGTTAAAACCCCTCCCTCAGCCATGTCCGTATAACAGGATCAGCTAGGAATAGCAGAGCTGAAATGTCAGCTGCTGCTGTAGAACGATGCACAGCCTAAAAAGGAAGCGGGAGTCTGAAGCTTGCTCAGAAGAGCAGTCTCTGTGAAACAGCAGTGTGAGAGCACCCCTTTAAGCTGTGTTACCACTGTGCAATATGGACATGTTTGGTGTATACTGAATGTAGCATAGGCCTCTATTCACCCAACAGAGACCAAAGCAGTGTCCGTTTAGTCTGGGTTAGACTGGCATACAGTTGACTATGCTATTCTATGTAGAGGCATGGTGTATAAAAACGAACACCACATGGTATATGTTTTTCTACATGGAGGCCTATAGGTGACATACATCACCGCATGCCTCTACAGTGGGATATGGTGGAGCCTTCCATCAGAGGTATTTGTTGGAAAATTCTCCTGATGTATATTTCCAGCAGAAGAGCTGGAAAAAACATACGTGGCTGAGTCTCAAAGAATGATCTTGAAATGCCCATCACAGTTGTAGGGTAGGGAACCTGAGCCCCAACCAGCTAACATAGGCTTATGCTTTTAAGTTGTTACATGGCTAATATTGTATACTATCACGACAGGCATGGTGGCAACTGAGCTAAAACAAGCAGAGGGATGTCGGCCACCAGGTAGGCACAGCATCCCTCATCCTATTATAATACCTTTTTGACCCCGTCCTCACAGTCGGCCAATACAATATGGCTCTTCGTTTTTTTTCCTCCCCACCTTCCCAGAGCCATAACATTTTTATTATTCCATCTTCATAGACATATGAGGGCTTTTATTTTGTCTGGCAAGATGTACTTTCTAATTTTGTCATTGACCGTAGCAAAGAATATACTGGGAAACTGCAAAAAATTCTAAGTGGGGTGAAATGAGAAAAAATCTTACTTGTGCCATGTTTGTGGGGATTTTATTTTTACGGCGTTTACTCTTTCATATAAATGATGGGTTATCTGTATTCTGCAAGTTGACATGATTCCGGCAATACCAGATATGTAGAGTTATCATTATGTTTTAGTACTGTAAAAAAACATTCTCTATTTCTTAAGTTTGCGCTGCGGCGCCATTTTCTGTGACCAATAACTACTTTGTTCTTCCACCTATTGACCTGATTGATGGGGCATTGTTTAAAGGCTGAAGTGTACTTTTTATAGGTACTACTTTGTAACAGATGTGACTGTTGATTATTTTTTATTCGAATTTTTAGGGGACCTGAAATGACCAAACACAATTTTGGCATTTGGAATGTTTTTTCTTCTAAAGTGTTCAGCATACAGGATAAACGATGTTACATTTTAATAGATCGGACTTTAATGGACACGGCGATACCAATTATGTGTAACTTTTTTATTACAGCATCCATGTTGTATTTGTATTTCAATGTGATCTCATATAATTGACATATATTTCACTGACTTATCACGTGTTTTCTAGGTGTTTACTGTGTGACAACTCACAGGCCTTCGGCCGCCATCTTGGTTCGGCCCGGGTGTCATTCAGCTCTGGGATCGTCGTTTTTCGTAAACAGGCTGGCACTCCAATATATGGCGCTCCGACACCAGGTGTCAGTTTTATACTGGCCGCAGCCAGGATAATCGTACAGCAAAGTAAACAAGCATATCAACAAAACCTCTACCTGGTCACTACCTAAACATATTTAGTACCACACCCTCTGCCAATGGCCGCGACCTATCGCCGAGCACCATACACACTTTCCCCACACAGGGGGCCAGATTTCTCTCCAAGTCTCTGTGGGGGCAAGAGCCTCTCTCCAGCTCCTCTACTCACTGCCAGCTAGCAGACCACTCCCCCCAGATCACTTGGTGTAGGAGGCCTTTAATAGGTCTCCAGAGACCTACCCAATATCTGGGCTGGAACCTGGGGACCTGGAATGTGGGAACAGCCACCCACCTATCTGCAGCTGTTCCGGTGAAGCCAGCCCATAATGGCTTGATATCAGCCATACTACATACAGCTGTCAGCAGCCTAGTGTTGCTGACAGATAACCATTGGCTCCCCCCCCACCAATACCAGGCCCTTGGTGGCACATTTCTAGGAGGAATCCTGACATACGCCACCTAGTGGCAGCACCATGCGTCGGCCAAAGGTCGCTCTGCCACAACTGTTAATTACACACATGATTATTTCTGTATCTCATGTTCTGTGTCTCATGACCCTGGGCATTGCCTAATGTTTCCTCCTTATAAAAAACCCCCTAAACCTCCATAAAATCTGCTGCCTTTTGCCCACCCCAATCCCCCCCCCCCCCCCTCTCCCCAATTTAATCCCAAAGATGACACAACCACCAATTCTTTGGATAATTTGGCCACAGCAGCCTTTTTTTAACAATGAAAAACGTACAAAAATCTAAACAGTAAAAAACCAAAACTTCAAAATATATCAATATAACACTCTATAAAAACTCTGTATATATAAAAAACCATTAAAGTGCCAAAATTTTTAACGTGGGGCTGAAAAGGTCCTTGCCACAAAACTAACACCCCGGTCTGGCAACCTGTTTTTCTTATTCCACTCCTCTTAGGCCGTGTTCACACGGCTTATTCACGGCGGATTTGTGCGCCGTATTGAGCGCACAAATCCGCCGTGAAACGGGCGGGACGGGGACGGGGCCGGAGCGCGGGGGGGCGCCGCTCCCGCCCCATAGAAAAATGCATTGTTTACCCGGGGCGTCCGCGCCGAAATAATGTGCAAGTCACTTTCCCCCCCCCGCGGCGGATTCGCCGAGCGGGGAGGAGCGACGGAATCCACTGTTTCTCTATGAGAGCAGTGGATTACCGTAATGACTCCGACGGATTGGCGCCGTATTGAAGCGCAAATCCGGCGCGGAATACGGCGCCAATCCGTCGGCAAATAAGCCGTGTGAACGGGCCCTTACCCTCAGCCGTCACCCCCCAGCTCGAGGGCACCAAAACAAAGCCGGCAACTACCAACTGTAAAACCGGCTCCCAGGGACACCGCCCTGCCGAGCTCCCATACCTTCGCCAGACCAAGAACCAACCAAACTTATTGGGGACCGTCACCATACCTGGCTCCCCAGAACCTTCCAGTCACCAACTCCCAAGGACCCCAAAACGGGCCACCGTGACAATGACCATTGCCAACCCCCAAACTCCCTCTCCCACCCCCCCCTAAAAAACACACTTCAAGGGAGGGAGGGTGGGACTTCCTTCCTCTTACGTCTGCGTCTGCCCGCGTTCACGGCAGGGCACGGTTTAAATATGCTGTGCCCCCAAGCGGCTGACGTCACCCCGTTTCGCCGGGTCATGCGGTGCCTCCGGTCATCGGGCTGCACGCCGCGCGTCTGGCCCTGTGCTGGGGTGTGTTTACTAGCTTCTTCTAGGCGGCAGTAGAAGCCGGGTCTGTAGCTATAGCAACCAGTGCTGACAGCCTATCAGGAGAGATCAAACAGGTCTGTAGCTATAGCGAGGAGCTGATGCAGTCCAAACAAGAGGGAATATCTAGGAATTGGTAGAACAGTGTTAATGGACATATATTGCAAAGTGACTTGTTTTTGAGAGATCTTTAACATAAAAAGCAGCAATCCTTGTAGTGAGACAACCCCTTTAAACGCTTGATTGGTAATAAATCTGGCAACTGGAAAAGCCAAGGAAGTGTTGCAATCTGGGGAGACATTCCTGCTAAAATGCCAGTTGTAAGCCATGAGAAGCAACATATGTGGCTGTAGGATGTCGTGCACATATCATTGAGCTGTACATGTTCCTTGTATCCCTACTGGAAGGGATTGGCTGTTATATGCAATGGCTCCCCCACATCATTACCCCAGCAGTTGGGGCTGAGTGTCATTTCACAGCTAAGATAAGACTGAAGAGCTCACAACGAGGCCTCTGTACTCAAACCTGACCATTGTCAGATCCAAAGCAACCAGGATTTATCGCTAAAGATAATATTGTTCCAGTCTGTAGTGGTTTACTCTGCAAACATTTCTATCTGGGTGCGGATTTTGTAGTGTAAATCTATGAGCGTTTTAATGATTTTTTTTCCCTTTGTTTTAAAGGGATGTTCCCACAAAGGAACATCTTCACAGTTCAGCTTCTAGCTAACTACAAGCCTACAGCTGTCCTCCCCATTCACTTTTTGAGAGTTCAGAATATAGCAGATTGAGTGCACTCGGTTATATTTATAATTCCCATAGAAAAAAATGGGGAGGACGACCACACGCCAAAAATGGGGAAGGTAAGCAGCGGCCTCATCATTCTCACACATGGTCAGCTTATAGGAAGCCGTTCTGACTGTAGATTTTGTTGTCTGTATATCATTATGTGGGCAGCCATCCTGATTAAGTTGCTTTAAGCAGCATTTAGAGAGATGCTTTACAGAAGCTACAGGTGTCAAACTGCCGGCCCTCCAGCTGTTGGGAAACTACAACTCCCATCATTCATTTGTATAATCTATAATAGTGGGCATGATGGGAGTTGTAGTTTCCCAACAGCTGGAGGGCCGGCAGTTTGACACCTCCCATGAACACAGGAGCAGACCCATTGACTTCTATAGGAGAGTTTTCTAGGCATACTCTGTGGAGGAGAGGGTAATCTGTGACTATCTCCTAATGAGAATGGTGGATCATGTGTTACCTATGCATTGGTGTCACCTTCAATGCACTCCTGCCTGTACTGATAATGAGGAGACTGCTGAAAAGTTCTCTACAGAACAGGAAGTGTCAGACAATTATTAGGCTTAGTGGCCAAAGTGAAAACTCCAAGATTTCTGGATTTTTACAAAATATTGATAGTGATATGGGAAATAAAAAATACACAACCAAAATTCTTAAAAAATGTGTTTAACATAAAAACATGAGTTAAACAATAGGTCATTTTCTGACGACACATTCCCTTTAAGAACCTTGTACAGCAGACCCTCAGTTTTAATGGTTAGTGTGGTTTCAAGATACAGTGTTTCAGATGCTGATCCAGCCAATTATCATGAGTATGTGACTTGTAAACTATCTGTATTAGTGAGGTGATGCAGTGAATGGTGCTCTAATAGCTCCTCTCTACAGTACAGTGTGGTACCACATGTCCTGTACTGCACTTACATGTATTAGTGAGGTGCATGCAGTGATTGGCGGTCTGCTAGCGCCTCTCTAAATCACAGTGTGCTACCACATGTCCTGTACTGCTCTTACATGTATTAGGGAAGTGCATGCAGTGATTGGTGGTCTAGTAGTGCCTCTCCACAGTACAGTGTGGTACTACATATCCTGTAGTGCTCTTACATGTATTAGTGAGGTGCATGCAGTTATTGGTGGTCTAGTAGCCCATCTCTACAGTACAGTGCGGTACTACATGTCCTGTACTGCTCTTATATTTATTAGGGAAGGGCATGCAGTGACTGGTGGTCTAGTAGCTCCTCTCTACAGTACAGTGTGGTACTACATGTCCTGTACTGCTCTTACATATATTGGTGAGGTAATGCAGTGAATGGTGCTCTAGTAGCGCCTCTCTACAGTACAGTGCGGTACTACATGTCCGTCCTATACTGATCTTTACTTGTGCCAGGAGGAGTGGCTCCTTTGGACATCAGGTGAGGACCCAGTCTCTTTTTCTGGTACATTGTGTATGAAGTACTGTACATGAATCAAAGAACCTTCTGTTCTCAAAATTGATGGTGATTTCCAGCTTCCAGCAGCTTTATCTGATGTTATATTGTTTTATCTGTATTAGTTATTGGCTTCATTATTTTCAATCTTCATTTTGTCTTATGTTGGGTGACATTTCAATGCTTTGTAGGCAAATGCCAGTTTTTCATAGACTCATGGTTTCAAGGTACAATTCTCATCCCAGAACTAATTAAAGGGAACCTGTCACATAGGTTGTGCCCCCCCTTGCTGAGGACAGAACAAGCTAGTGTCAGACCTGCTGTTTCCAGCGCTGTGTGCCTTATTCTATAAGATGCTGGAGTTTCACATCATTTAATGCTCGAATTTGGCAGTCTGCAGCCAGAAAAGAGTCCAGCTTATTCATGAGCAGGTGTTTGCCCCGCCCACCGTAGGTTAGCCCCGCCCACCTGAAAGTTATTCACATGTTACTACCTATTCAAAGTAATAGGTTAGTCAGTTGAGGTGGGCAGGGCTAGCCTACGGTGGGCGGGGCATGAATTAAACTGACTCTGTTTATGAAATACTGAATTCTTTTTAGGCTGAAAATTGCCAGATTTGAGCATGAAATGCTCTGAAACTACAGCATCTTACAGAATAAGGGACACAGCGCTGGGAACAGCATGTCTGACACTAGCTTGTGCTGCCCTCAGCAAGGGGGGCATAACCTATGTGACAGGTTCTCTTTAATATTGCATGTTGTGGGACCATTGTATAATGAATGCATGAGTGTATGGATACAAGGATATACCTATAATAGTAAATTATGATTTAAAAACAATCTAAGGCTTGGAGGTAATAAAATTGTGCAACTCCCATGGGTACATACGGTATGCTGCAAAGAAGGTGATTTCTAATGCAGTGCTCATTTTAAAATTCATCCAGCGGGGAAAATAAATATTCAATACACTGATTATTTTGCAAGTTTCCCACCTTCAAAGAAGGGAGAGGTCTGTATTTTTTATTGTAGGTACACTTCAACTGTAAGAGACAGAATTTTAAAAAATCCAGAAAATCACATGGAATGATTTTTAAATAATTACTTTGCATTTTTTTGCATGACATAAGTATTTGATACAATAAAAAAACAGAACTAAATATACAGAAACCTTTGTTAGCAATTACAGATGTTTCCTCTAGTTCTTGACCAACGTTGCACACACTGTAGCAGGGATTTTGGTCCACTCCTTCATATAGATCTTTCAGGCTTTGGGGCTGTAGCTGGGCTACATTTGAGTTTCAGCTCCCTCCAAAGATTTTCGATTGGGTTAAGGTCTGGAGACTGCCTAGGCTACTCCAGGACCATGAAATGATTCTTAGGGCTTGTTCACACAGAGTTTTGACTCCGTATTAACATCCGCTTTGTAGATGCGTCTCGGGGACCGACAGGACGAAGCCAGAGACACATCTAACAATTAGCAGTGCGTTTAAAACTGCCGGCAATGAGGAACACGCAGCGGCGTTCACACAAGAGATCTTCACTGCGTGTTTGCCCTGCGCCTGTCGGCTCCATCTTGCGGATGCAATCAAAGAATTGCATGTCGATTCTTTGATCGGGTCCGTAAAGCAGACCCGACGGGCGCAGGCCAAACACGCAGTGGAGATCTCTTGTGTGAACGCCGCTGCGTGTTCCTCGTTGCCGGCAGCGTTAAACACACTGCTAATTGTTAGATGCGTCTCTGGGTCCATCCTGTCGGTTCCCGAGACACATCTACAAAGTGGATGTTAATACGGAGTCAAAACTCTGTGTGAACAAGCCCTTAGGGAGCCGCTCCTCAGTTGCCCTTGCTGTGTGCTTTGGGTCATTATCATGCCACGACCCATCTTCAATGCTCTTACTAAGGGAAGGAGGTTGCCTTCTCACCAAGCTGCTTGCCTATTGTACTGTAGCCCATCCCAGCCTTGTGCAGGTCTACAATTTTCTCCCTGGTGTCCTTAGACACCTTTGGTCTTGGCCATGGTGGAGAGGTTAGAGTGTGATTGATTGAATGTGTGGACAGGTGTTCAAACATGTGCAATTAATACAGGTAATGAGTGCAGAGTAGGAGGGCTTCTTAAAGAAAAACTAACAGGACTGTGAGAGCCAGAATTCATACTGTTTGGAAGGTGATTAAAGACTTATTTCATGCAATAAAATGCTAATTAATTATTTAAAAATCATACAATGTGATTTTCAGGATTTTTTTTTTTAAATTCTGTCTCGCAGTTGGTGTGCCTATGATAAAAATAACAGACCTCTCCATTCTTTGTAGGTGAGAAAACTTGCAAAATTGTCAGTATATCAAATAGTTATTTTCCCCACCGTATATAGCTTAGACATAAACAGCCTTAGTCTAGGTCTATCCAGTGTATGACAAAATACCATCGGAAATCTGATGACATTTTGTCATTGCAGAACCGCGTTTTTTGGCGCAGGTTTGCGCAAAAGCCGCGGTCAGTTTTCAATTACAATCCAGCAGAACATACATGTTGCATATTCTGCCGAACTTTTAACGCAACGGTAAAAAAACCCGTGCTGTATAGACTACAGCACAGGTTTTTCATTGCTGCCTATGCATCACAGTGTACCGGCGGATTTTCAGTGGTTTAAAAATACTAAAACCGCTGAAAATCTGACAGAAAACCTGTGCTGTGTAGACATAGCCTTATGTACGAAAACTGTTTAGCAGTAAGACTGCATTTGTTGCCGATAGCAACCAATCAGAGTTCAGCTTTCATTTCATAAAGTGCTTTGGGGAAATGAAAGCTGAGCGCTGATTGGTTGCCATGGGCAACAAAGACCCTCTTAGTGCTGGACAGTTTTCATACATAAGGCCCAAAATGTCTACAGAATAACATATATGATAATTTTAATACGAATTTAACATGGATGATCCTCCCATAAAACGTTCATCATAGTTATGCTTGAAAATGACAGAATTAAAACATTTACATCAGAAGAAACAAAACTTTTGTCTATCGGCTTTAAATATCAATGGAAAAACCTTGAATTGCTACAATGTAATATCCATACTGTAACAGGGAGGATAAAGCTGTTAAGATGGGCAGTTCGAGAGCACGTACAAGCACTGTGTGAGGGATGATGTTTGATGTTGGGCTGGAATTTTCCTCTTATGTGCCATACTACTGAAATGTCAGCTCAGCAGACTGAAGACTCAGCCCCTATGGATGTGGAGTACATGTCCTTGTCTCCCAGGAGAGATAAGATATCAGACACAATGTGGGGCATGCTCGAGGTCCATGGGAAAACAGATATTTTCCACTACATAGATCAAAATCATGGTTCAGTGCTTTAATCCTGATGAAAATCTGCTGCTTTTAGGACTATGTTGTAATGGCTTTTGCACTGTTTCCAGTTCTGTAGTGTGGTGTATGTGGCTTGCTGCTACAACAGGTTTAGAAATGCTGAAGGTGCATTACTTATTGGGATATATAACACGTCCTCATAAAAATTACTTGAGGCAGTTAAGGCTTATTTCCCATGGATGTATGAATGGGCCATGTGAGAGTCTTCTGCTCTGAAAGAGTCCGAATCCATTTTTGTCTCGGAACATTGTCACTCACAACCGTATCAGAGGTTCCATTCAGAACCTCCATTGCAGAGGTGGAACCAGACCCATTTTACAATTGACACCAATGGCCCTCGATGGACTATAGTGAGTACAATGGTGTCCGTTGGGTTTCCACTGCAGTGTCCATTGCTTGCTGCGCTATTCTATCTGTCATTTGAAGTTGTGATGGAGGCTCCAAACAGAATCTCCCACTCTGATGTGAACCAGGCCTTACAAAACACCTGCCAAAGGTCCCTGATAAGTCATATGCCCCCACATGTTATGTCAGCTGCTTGTTCCTACATGGCAGACACATGCCTCCCTGAATACCCTCCTATAAGTGCCAATCACATGCCCTCACATCTAGAGTGTCAGAGACATACCCTCATAGTTGCCTGCCACGTACTCATGGTACCTGCCTGCCACGTACTCATGGTACCTGCCTGCCATATGCTACCCGGGATGCTCCATCACCGCAAACACCACATGTCCTCTCTAGTCTTTTCCTGTAACACTCCCCATCAGGAAAGGAGAGATTAATTATTTGACTTTTCTTGATGCAAATGGAGGTCTGGACCCTACACAAAAGATATGACCATACTGTTCTCTAAGTACTCAATTATTATAACTTGTAAAACTTACATTAGTTGATCACGTGTAAATCCTCAGTTCTAGAAACATTTTCTAGAAGATCACGTGATGCACAAAAGATGTTGAAAATTGCTTGCGTATTTCAAGACTATATTACTTGAGTCTTTTCAGATAGTTTGTACATGCGTTTTTTCTTTGGTGCCTTTTTCATGCATTTTCATGAGTATTCGTTGTGTGTATTTTTGATGTGTGTATTTTTGATGTGTTTTTCAGCCAGCTTCATTTTGATTGATGCCTTTTTAGACATTTTGCGCATCAGAATTTACAAATGATACACCTCTCTTTACACTTTGGATCATGCATCAAATGACGCATAAAATAACCCACCATATGCACCAACGGTGTATATTCCCATGAGAAACCATAGGGCCCTATTGATGTGTTTCTTAATGCATAATTTGGTGCATAAACCATGCAGAAAATATGAATTGAACACATCAAAATACAGGTAAAAAAACATTGTGTGAACCCAGCATTGCTTGCATTTTATCCTCTTTAGTTATGTGTTTTAATAAAATCAGTAAGAAACTATCATCTATTTCATGCCTCTCTATCTAATATCTATTTATTTCATATCGATCTAATATCTGCCCCATTTTTATCGTAATGGATTAAATGAAGGATAAAATAACGCACCCTGTGCACCAATGGTGTGTATTCTCATGTGAAACAATAGGGCACTATTTTTGCGGTTTATGATGCATTTTTTGGTGCATAAATAATTTAGAAAGTGTTAATTTTACGCATCAAAATAGAGGTAGACACACATTACTTGTACGTTATCATCTTTAGTTATTCATATGTTTTGATAAAAGTATTTCTTCCTTTGAATCTATTTAATGTCTATATATCTAATATTTATTTATCTATCTGTTGCAGGACTTGAAAATTGCTGTTCACAAACATCCACCAACCAATGGAACTGAGCTAGAGCTATCCTGCAAAGAAAAATGGTCAAAAATTCCAGGCTAGATGTGCAAAGCTGGTAAAGACATACCCCTATAGACTAGCTGTTAGTGCAGCTAAAGTTGACCCTACAAAGTATTGACTCAGGGGGGCTGAATACATATGCATGCCACACTTTTCAGGTTTTTAATTAGAAAAAATTTAGAAAAGCACATATCATTTTCTTTATACTTCACAAATACTTGCTACTTTGTGTTACTCTATCACATAACATATCAATAAAATACATTGAAGTGTGTGACTGACACATTTAAAAATGAGGAACAGTTCAATGGGTATGAATACTTTTGCATCCTACTGTATTTATCTAATCTATCTATCGATTTATGTTTGTATCTACAGTTGAAACCAGAAATTTACATTCACTATATAAAAGGACACATATGCATGTTTTTCGCACTATCTGATATAATAAACCTTAACTTTTTTGTATGACTTGGGTCAAAAGTTTACATATACAGTATTTCATTAGTATTTGGTAGCATTGCCCTTAAACTGTATGACTTTGGTGAAATGTTTTGGATATCCTTCCACAAGCTTCTCAGAATAGTTGGTAGGAATTTTGGCCCATTTCTCCTGACAGAACTGGTGTAACTGAGCCATGTTTGTAGGTCACCTTGCTCACACCTGCCTTTTCAGCTTTGCCCATAAACGTTCAATAGTATTGAGATCAGGGCTTTGTGATGGCCACTCCAAAACATTGACTTGGTTATCCTTAAGCCACTTTGTAACCAGTTTTGCAGTATGCTTCGGGTCATTGTCCATTTGGAAGACCCATTCCCACCCAAACTTTAACTTTCTGGCTGATATCTTGAGATGTTGCTTCAGTTTTGCCACATAGTCTTCTTTCCCCATGATGCCTATTTTGTGAAGTGCACCAGTCCCTCCTGAAGCAAAACAACCTCACAACACGATGCTGCCACCATCATGTTTCACAGTTGGGATGGTGTTCTTAGATTTCCAAGCTTCTCCCTTTTTCCTCCAAATGTAACAATGGTCATTATGGCCAAACAATTCAATTTTAGTTTCATCAGACCACAGGACATGTGTCCAAAAGGTCTTTGTTCCTGTGTGCATTTGAAAACATTAATCTAGCTTTCATATTTTTCTTTTGGAGTAATGGCTTCTTCCTGACAGACTGGCCTTTCAGCTCATGTTGATACAGTACTCACTTCACTTTGGATAATGACACAATATTACCAGCTTCCACCAGCATCTTCACACGGTCTTTTGCTTTTGGGTTAATATTCACATCTCGGACCAAAGTATGTTCATCTCTGAGACACAGAATCTGTCTCCTTACTGAGCGGTATGATGGCTGGACAGTCCCATCTTGTTTGTACTTGCTTATGATTGTTTGTACAGATGAACAAGGCATCTTCAGGTATCTGGAAATTGCACCCAAGGATGATCCAGTCCACAGTTCTCTTCCTGATATCTTGGCTGATTTATTTAGACTTTCCCATAATGTTATACACAGAAGCAGTGTGTTTCTAATTAACTCAGATGTTGCCAATAAACCAGAAGCTTCCAAAAACATGACATCATCATATGGGCTGTCCCAAACTGTTTAAAGGCATAGTAATCCCAGTGTATGTAAACTTTTGACTTTGCAGAAAGCAATAAAAATGCCTTAAAAATACTCTCTCTGTCATTTTTCTGACATTTGGCAAATATAAATAATTTTGGTAATTGACCTAAAACAGGTAAGTTTTCTTATGATTTCATGTGAGATAGTGAGAAAAACATGCATATGTGTCTTTTTGTATAGTGTATTGAAACTTTTGGTTTCAACTGTCTCCTATCTATCTAGCTAGCTAGCTACAGTATGTCACAAAAGTGTACACCCCTCTTACTTTTGTAAATATTGTATTATATCTTTTCCTGAAACAACACTGAAGATATGTCGCTTTGATACAATGTAAAGTAGTCAGTGTACAGCTTGTATAACAGTGTAAATATGGCACAAAACTGAGTACACCCCAAAGTGAATTTGTGCCTAAAGTGTCAATATTTTCCAGCACTGTCTTAACCCTCATGAGCATGGAGTTCACTAGAGCTTCACAGGTTGCAGCCACTGGAATTCTCTTTCACGCCTCGATGACGGCATCGCGGAGCTGGTGGATGTTAGAGACCTTGCGCTCCTCCACCTTACGTTTGGAGATACCCCATAGATGCTCAATAGGGATTAGGTCTGGAGACATGCTTGGCCAGTCCAGCACCTTTAGCCTCATTTTCTTTACACGGCAGTGGTTGTCTTGTAGGGTTGTTTATGGTCATTATCATGTTGAAATACTGCCCTGCAGCCCAGTTTCAGAAGGGAGGGGATCATGCTCTGCTTTAGTATGTCACATTACATGTTGGCATTCATGGTTCCCTCAATGAAATGGAGCTTCCCACAGCCAACAGCACTCATGCAGCCTCAAACCATGACACTCCCACCACCATGCTTGACTGTAGGCAAGACCCACTTGTCTTTTTATTCCTCACCTGGTTGCAGCAACACATGCTTGATACCATCTGGACATGGCTCCAGTAATCCATGATTGTTAATTGTGTGCCTTATATATTCTGGTGTTTTGCACTTTTTTGTCACTTGAAAACGGCTCTGTGAGGGAGCTGAAACGTCGGTTATAAGCATGTGGAAATAAAACTGTTTTCTTTTTTTTTCACCTGGAAAGAGTGCTGCGAAGATTTTTTCTTTTTTTTATATTTGAAGTGAGCTTTTTTCCAAGCTTTCATGGTTTCGCTGCACCCCGCTTTCTATAAAGATTTTCCTTCTGAAGTGCTGCTGTTGTTTCTGTATATATATATATATATATATATATATATATATATATATATATATATATAGTACAGACCAAAAGTTTGGACACACATGACTATAAAAATTGTAGATTCACACGTAAAACATGTCTTATATTCTAGGTTCTTCAAAGTAGCCACCTTTTTGCTTTGCCTGCTTTCAACACTCTTGGCATTCTCTTGATGAGCTTCAAGAGGTAGTCACCTGAAATGGTCTTCCAACAGTCTTGTTGGAGTTCCCAGAGATGCTTAGCACTTGTTGGCCCTTTTGCCTTCACTCTGCGGTCCAGCTCACCCCAAACCATCTCGATTGGGTTCAGGTCTGGTGACTATGGAGGCCAGGTCATCTGGCATAGCACCCCATCACTCTCCTTCTTGGTCAAATAGCCCTTACACAGTCTGGAGGTGTGTTTGGGGTCATTGTCCTGTTGAAAAATAAATGATGGTGCAACTAAACGCAAACCGGATGGAAAAGCATGCTGCTGCAAGATGCTGTGGTAACCATGCTGGTTCAGTATTCCTTCAATTTTGAATAAATCCCCAACAGTGTCACCAGCAAAGCACCCCCACACCATCATACCTCCTCCTCCATGCTTGACGGTGGGAACCAGGCATGTAGAGTCCATTCGTTCACCTTTTCTGCGTCGCACAAAGACACGGTGGTTGGAACCAAAGATTTCACATTTGGACTCATCAGACCAAAGCACAGATTTCCACTGGTCTAATGTCCATCCTTGTATTCTTTAGCCCAAACAAGTCTCTTCTGCTTGTTGCCTGTCCTTAGCAGTGGTTTCCTAGCAGCTATTTTACCATGAAGGCCTGCTGCACACAGTCTCCTCTTAACAGTTGTTGTAGAGATGTGTCTGCTGCTAGAACTCTGTGTGACATTGACCTGGTCTCTAATCTGAGCTGCTGGTAACCTGTGATTTCTGAGGCTGGTGACTCGGATGAACTTATCCTCTGCAGCAGAGGTGACTCTTGGTCTTCCTTGACTGGGGCGGTCCTCATGTTAGCCAGTTTCTTTGTAGCGCTTGATGGTTTTTGCCACTGCACTTGGGGACACTTTCAAAGTTTTCCCAATTTTTCAGACTGACTGACCTTAATTTCTTAAAGTAATGATGGCTACTTGTTTTTCTTTACTTAGCTGATTTTTTTCTGGCCATAATACAAATTCTAACAGTCCATTCAGTAGGGCTATCAGCTGTGTATCCACCTGACTTCTGATCAACACAACTGATGGTCACAACCCCATTTATAAGGCAAGAAATCCCACTTATTAAACATGACAGGGCACACCTGTGAAGGGAAAACCATTTCAGGTGACTACCTCTTGAAGCTCGTCAAGAGAATGCCAAGAGTGTGCAAAGCAGTAATCAAAGCAAAAGGTGGCTACTTTGAAGAACCTAGAATATAACACATATTTTCAGTTGTTTCCCACTTTTTTGTTAAAGGGAATGTATAATCAAAAATGACTTATTGTTTAACGCACGTTTTTATGTTAAACACATTTTTTAGGAATTTTTGGTTATGTTTCTTTTTAATTTTTCATATCACTTTCAATATTTTTTAATCATTCTTAAGTCTTGCAGTTTTCACTTTGGCCACTAAGCCTTGTTTGCATGGCTTTAACAGCAGTCAGAGAGATGCTTTACAGTAGCTTCATGCACATAGGAACCATAAGACTGTTTCTGTCCCATAGACTTCTATAGGACAGTTTTCTAGTTATGCTGTGTGACCTAGGAAGAAATCACTCTGCAGGGAGGAGGGGGGTGAGAGCTGTGACTATCTTCTATTGTGACTGGTGGATTCTGTGTTATCTAGTCACACTGGTGTCTCCTTTCAGTGTGACCCTGCTTGTGTTAGTAATGAGCAGACTACTGAGAATCTTTATCTATAAGACAGGAAGTGTCAGACCATTATTAGGCTTATTGGCCAAAGTGAAAACTGCAGGACTTAAGAATTATTAAAAAAATATTGAAAGTGATATGGAACATTTAAAATAAATATAACCAAAAATTCTTAAAAAAATGTGTTTAACATAAAAACGTGAGTTAAACAATAAGTCATTTTTGATGACACATTCCCTTTAAGTATATAATTCCACATGTGTTAATTCATAGTTTTGATGCCTTCAGTGTGAATCTACAATTTTTATAGTCATGAAAATACAGAAAACGCTTGGAATGAGGTGTGTCCAAACTTTTGGTCTGTACTGTATATGTCCATTAAATTATCCATCAATCTTATTTCTGCCTATCTATTTCTCTTCTTTCTATCTATCTATTTCTCTATCTATCTATTTTGGCTAAATAAACTCCTGGTGAATGAGTCAGATGTTTGCTTCTATATTGTACTGTCTGGATTTGGATGCCTCCCAGGCTCAGACACGCGATGAAAGGAAGTATAATTTATTTAGTTCTCAAACTGTAATAACCTTTTTGCCATCTCCCTAGTGAGTTCTAACCACTATTTCCCATGTAAATGATTCTGAGAATGTCAATTAATTAAGGAAAATGCTCAGATATTTATCATTGTTCATAATTGTGGATCGTAGCCTCATGCAGTCACGCTCTATTCTACATATAATGTTTAGCTGTGGAATGTAGGCTGGGTCTGAGCTACTATGAATCTATACGGCATATAAAAAGCCAGCAAACATGCACATAAAGGCTGTGTTCAGAGCATGTTTAGGATCTTCAATTAGTATGAAAAAAGTTCCTAACTCACACCAGGCATTTCCACTGGATCTGCAGGAAGGGAAGATCTCTCCTTAAGGAGAGCACCGAACAAACGGCTTGTAGAGTTTTTGTTTTGCCTTTTCGCCCTCTACTTAGCATCTGCAGATGCTAAGTAGAGGGCGAAAAGACAAAACAATAAACTCTACTAGCCGTTTGTTCGGTGCTCTCCCTAAGGAGAGATCTTTCCCTTCTGAGCTACCGATGCCTCCCACATAAGCCAGCCAGTATCTTCTCTACTCTGCACTGAAGAGGGACAAAAATCCCGAAAACAGCGTTTGTCTGTGGATGAGAGATACTGGCATGGCTAAAAAATCTTTTTGCTTTCTCAAGACTCGTTGGGTCAAAAGCAAATTGAGGATTTGTTACAACCAACAGAGGGCGCTGTGGGCTTCTCAGCCCCTTTCCCATAATGCCTTGTGATACACTGGATCTGCAGTAATTTACCCATGGAAACCACAAGAGTGTCCTCTTATACTTTGTTGGGTTAGTATATATTGGTCTACTGCAAACAAAAGGTATGAATATTAACTAAACTATGCTACTCAATACAGTGGTAATCATTAAAAAACATGGAAGCCTGTAGATGCCACTGTGTAGCCTCTGTCAGAGGCGTACTTCTGGAGCTTTTCCCAGCTGTATGACAAATGGTGGCCATTAAGCCATGTTCACACGATGTACTGCGGTGCATACAGTACGCGCTGCAGTACATCATGTCTTTCGGGAGCTCGCGCTGATATGCGCGTACTCCTGGCAGCCCTCCAGCCCCATTGACATTCATTACTCGTGGCAAGTAATTGACATTACTTATCACTTGACATTACTTATCCCCCCCGCCCGCACAATGCGATCGCATTGTACAAACGGGGAGAGGAGGAGTAATCCATAGTTCTCTATGAGAACTATGGATTACCATAATTTCAGCGCACATCTCGCTCGTATTAGAGCGCAAATACGAGGCGAAATGCGCGCCGAAATTACCCCGTGTGAACATAGCCTCAATGTGATGTTATGCAAAGCTGAGCTGGTGCCGAAACTCAGTTGTAACTGTAATTAAATTTTCACACAAAGTTTTTGTCATGAGAACGCTACATCAGAATCCATGCGAGAATCGTATTAGATCTTCACCCCATTGTTTTTAATAGGCAGTAGCTGCATAGGTCACACAGTAATAGACGGCACAGATACGTTCTTGAAATCTGTGATCTGTGTAGAAAAAAAAGAAATGACATTCACTTTTTTCACTTCCACGCGCAGCTGCTTAGATGTGGAAATTGGGCTAATCTAAAATGCAGCAAAATCCGCCACTGCAAAGTGAAAGTCCACCTCAGATTTCTGCTGTGGATTCTGAAATGGATATCTCAACCAGAAAAATTCATTAGGTGAATACCCGAAGATTTGAAAGACCTGCTTGGCGTGATTGGTAACAATATGGCTGGTTGAATTCCAACATACATGGCTCTTGTAGATGGAGGACCCATCATAAATTATCCAAGAATCAAACAAACTGTGAATCATCCAATATCCAGTAGAGCCTCACAAAATCCCAAAACTCTGAAGTAAGAGAACCTATTGTTTATCACTCATTAGTAGCCCTGTAGTTAAAGGACTCATTAATCCTAAAATATGCAGAACTTCTGTGCTGACCTGAAGGATCTTCAAGCATTCATTGAAGCGGTTTTCTCACCACATTGATAAGCTCAAGACATGTAGATAAAGGTAAGTAAAGACCATTACTAAATACATTGCTGTCCTGATTTTGCTTCCCTTCAGAGCGAGAGCAGCTCTTATCCCTTTCTTGTGTACACGGCTTCCCTAGGTTACTGACCACCTCTCTCAGCCCTGACTGATACGGCAATGTTCCTTCCTGCTGTGTCTTATCAGGACCTTGTTTATGTTTCTTACTAATAAACATTAATCATTTTGAGCTCTGTAGCCTTGTGCCCCACTATTTATACCCCTCAATCACCAATGTCCCTCTAACAGGCTGGGCTAGGAATATCAGTACTGATTTGCCAATCATTGCTATACAACCACCCACAGTCTGAACAGGAGTCTGAAGCTGGCTGTGAAGGGCAGCTTCTATGAAACAGCATGGTGAGAAAACATCCTTTTAAGATTTTAACTGAAAGATTCAAAGGTCCATTTAACAATTCTTCTGCTTGGGGAGCCAACAAGAGATGGGGTGGCATGCTGCCTTTATAGTGCCACTACCACTTTATTTCAGAGATTGGCAGGACTCACAATGGTCAGACCCCCACAGTTTGGAGATGGATGAGATATGACATCAATATCAGTATTATTTTAATGGTCATAGGCTGTTCAGTGTTGGTCCCAGGGCATCATAGATAGACCTCAGCATATCTCATCATTGTCAATTCTAATTGACTGAAGACACTTCTGAGTGTTGTACCTCCACTAGCACAACACGACTAGGTTAGTATATAAGTGATTATGTGCTAGGACCTCCTTTTAAGTTGCAATATTTGCGCTAGGGAGCGCGTTCTCCTTTTTCTTTTATTGCATACATTTTCTGTGTGGGTAGTATTACTATTGAGCCTTACCTGGACTTTCAGCAGTACAACCGAGCTGTCAGGTGGTATCAAATCCCTTGTGATAAAATAATACTGATAATACACTGCTGACACAGCCCTCTTATTAAAGTAAGATGACACCATGTACTAACCATGATAACATGAATTGGCTGACAAAAATCTTTAATAATACAGAGACGACTCTGCTGACACCGCCCTATAATGATCATGAGATGACTCTGCTGACATCGCTCTATATTGATAGTAAGATGACTCTGCTGACACCTAATTTTAATAATAATGAGATGACTCTGATCACATAGATCTCTAGTAATAGTGAAAGTGAACTCTTTTGACACTGCTCTGTAATCATGAGCTGACTCTGCTGACACCGCTCTGTAAATGTATCATGAGAAATCTCTGCCCTGACAGCTCCCCATCATCTAATAATACTGAAATGACTCTTCTGACACTGCTCAAAATGAACATGAGATGATGTTGCTGATTCGGCTTTATAATGATAATAAAATGATTTTGCTGATACCACTCCTTAATAGTGAGCTGACTTTCTAATGATACAAGATGACTTTGCGGACACTACTCTGTAATGATAGTTAGATGACTCTGCTGACACTGCTCTCTAATGATAGTGAGATGACTCTGCTGACACTGCTCTCTGATAATCGTAATTTGACTCTGCTGCCACCACCTTCTGCTGTCAACACATCAGATTAAAGTAGATCAAAGATTTGAACTGTTAAAAACAAAACATTCTTGCTATACACGGAGGTAGGTTGGGGGGGGAGATGTGTTACAAAATTTCATCTAACAATCATCTTGAATAAAGCCCTTAAAAGTACCTACCAACTCCATATAAACACACAGAAATAATAGTTGATGAAATTATAAGACTTTTTTTTCAATAGATTTGACATTAGCAAAATCAGAGAAGCTTCATCTCAATATTACAGGGGAACATATTTTAGTTTCACTTTCTTAGACAGATCATTATCTAGTAGGATTCCTTCTGTTGGGAAATACCAACTGTGCAGGGGGAGCTGAGGATATAAAAACAACGTATTGGCCAGCTCACCACCCAATGTATATGGCATCCGCACGTTGTCCCGTCCAGAGCAAGACGTCCAGCAGTCCAATAAACAAAGACTGATGACACAGCGGTTCCAAGGAATATTTAAAAATTCAAACTTTATTTCCAATGTATAAAAAACAAGGAGAACCCTCCACAGCATAGCAAAAAAAAAAAAACAATTAACCGCCCGACCCACGTTTTCAGGTGGTAACCCCACCCTTTAGTCCCAAAAGGCATAAACTCCCAAATGGAGATCAGCTCCCCATAATAATAGCTAAGTTAATAGAAACCAAATCAGTAAACTCACCTGTCTAAGTCAGCCTCCATCATTGTGTCGTGGCATAGCGGACTTCCGGGACGCCGAAAACAGCGCAAATGCGCACGTCCAACGGTGCCCCCTTACTTTCAACATGAACCACGCATGCATGGTGTAGATACTTTAATGATCTGAGACACAAAAAACGTTTTGAATAAAAAAAAAAAAAAATAATTCTCAATTATTTGATCCAGAGTATCAGTAATGGAACATCCATTCAGGTTTAAGGTTTCAAAGACCAGTTGGCAACTGTAGTATTCTTTTTCTAGCACAAAGGCCAAAACCGCCTCTCGAATCCGTGAATTACTATCCCCCACCAGTCGAGCCGGCTTGGTTATTCCCTTCTCCAAACCCATTACTTTTGGCAGATCCGTATACACCATTGCCATTGTGTACCTGCCTAAAATGATTAGATAGATAAGACCTATTCCGCACAGATATATTGGTGACATCATTAAGATGTTCCAAGAAATAGCACCCCGAAATTATTAGTTTTTGTGTGGTGCCTACCCATAATAATATCATATGCAGGCCAAGGCACTACACTTGAAATATACCCACATGGTGGGAATTACAATTTATATATTCTTTAATATGGAACATCTTTGTATGTTGACTATTAGAAAAAGTCTTCCCTTTATGTACAAAATTGCAGACACGACACGATGTAGGACCCACAACGCATAAACAAAACTGTTACTGTTCCATCGCCATTCTGCGTTTCTTGTGCAGACATATTTTTTGATGTTATTATCTTGAGAGCAAACCACTTAAAGTATGGGGTATTAATAGTAATTTTCCCCAAACTTCACACTTAGAATTTCACGTAGCCACCTTACCTGGACTCCTTCCGAAAGGACATTTTCTAGAATGAAATCCTCGGTCAAAATTGGTAGATGTCTAATTACGATATCCCTAATCTTGTTGAACTGTGCACTGCAATCCAGTACTAAAATATTCTTTCTACTCTTAGATATCTGCTGTTTTTTGCCTACTAACAATTGGTCCCTGTTTTTATGGCCTACAATGGTGGATGCCCGTTTTAGCATCCAAGAGGGATAACCCCTATTGCTCAATCTCCTAGAGATATTTACGCATTCATTCTCAAAATCACTGACTTGACTGCAATTTCTTTTTGCACGGGTCATCTCACCCACAGGAATTGACCTGTGGGTGTGTTTGCGGTGGTTAAATTTCTGTGTTAAGGATATTTCCTGCTGGTCCCCTACGATAATGATTTAGTGAGATCAATTCCTGGCCTACTCCCCCCAGACAGCTCGAGATCTAAAAACTCGATGACATTTTGGCCAATACAGTGCACGAAACTTAGGTTAAAGAAATTATTATTTAAATAAAACAAAAATGAAGGTATGGCAGATACATCGTCCCTCCAAATAAAGAGAAGGTCATCGATGTATCTGACATACCAAAAAAGAATGATGCAAAAAAGGATTATCAGGGGTGTAATTAGAGGCAACTCCCACCAAAGCCATGACCAAATTGGCCCCCAGAAGGTGATAATTTCCACCCCCATTCGACACCCCTTTGATTCTGCAAAGTAAAAGTAGTGGATCAAAAGAAAAATAAATATATGTGTCAATAAAAGATCTGTTGACATAAAAAGCCACAATAATAAATTCTATCAAATCCTTTGAATAATTACTGAAAGTACGTAAATTAAAATCAAGTGCATGAAGGGGCACCCGGTGCGGGACACTGGTATAAAGAGCCTTCACGTCACAGCTCAACCACACCATGTCCCGTTCCCAAGTGAAGCCCTGTAAATGGCTCAAAACCGTCACGAGTGTCCCCGATAGATGGCTTGGTACCCTAGAACCAAAGGGCTGTAAAAGACTGTCTAACCATTGGCTCAATCTCTCAAGGAGAGAGCCAGTGCCCGAAACTATAGGTCGCTTCGGGGGGGTTGCTGATGTTTTTATGTATTTTGGGAAGCCCATACATGATAGGAATGCCGGGATAATCTACAAGAATATACTCCATTTGTTTTTGTGTAAGTACCCCTAGAGCTACACCTTCGGATAAAATGGACTGCATTTTTGCTCTAAACTAATATGTTTGGATCCTGTGCTAGTTTACAGTAAGTGGTCGAATCCAAGAGCAAGGATTGTACACCTCCAATATACTTAATTTTTTCCATTACTACCACTGTCCCTCTTTTATCCGCCATCTTAATTACTTTTTCAGAATTCTCTTTTAGTTGTTTAACCCCTTCCCGACAATGGACGTATCCATACGCCCTGGCGATCGCGCGGGCTTGCGGCGGCGTGGGCCGTGCCGAAAACCCCCCCCCGGCCCGGAGTGGGGTCCCCGGGGGGTGATTCCGCCATTACCGCACCTGTCATGGCTGCGTTTAATAAAGCCGCAGGCAGGAGGAGTGAGCCCCCCGGGGCCTGCCCCCCGCGGCTGCCGCACTGTAGTGCGGCCCATCCCTGTTGATGCCCGGGGAAGTGAAGGCACTTCCGGGGGGGTCATCGTGACGTCAACCAGGGCCCCGAATGCATTGTGGGGGGGGTGACAGGGTTGTCATGGAACCAGACAATACGATACGGCATGGTTGCATTCTAACCGCAATTGAGATTGCTGTTAGAAATAAAGGAGAAAAAAAATTTAAAAAAGTAAAAATAAATGTCAAAAGTGAAAAAAAGAAAAACCAAACACAAAAAATAAAAAAAAAAAACACGTAAAAACCCCCCCCTTTTTCCCTTTACATACCCCAATCGCCCCAAAAAAATCAAAAATAAATAAAAAGTCCCCTATTTGGTATCGCCCGCGGGGCCTTAAGACCCCCCCCGATAAATCTGTCATGTTAATTTAAAACCCCAACGGTGAACGCCATAAAAAAAAAAAACAAAAAAAAGTCACAAAAATTGCATTTTTGTACATCCTCAGCCATAAAATTGAATTAAAAAGCGATCAAAAATTTTCATATAGACCCCCCAAATTTTTGTAAAAATTTAAACTTTTTTTTCACCCGAAAAAAAAAGCCCATACACGTCTCTGTATATGGAAAAATAAGAAAGTTAGGCCCTCGGCCAGCGATGATAAATTTTTTTTAAAACCAAAAAAACACTTTTTTTTTTTAAAAGTGTTTTAAAATTAAAAAAAATTTTTTGGTTTTGGGCCAAAATGATCCAGAAAGAGTAAAGCTAATGGTCATGGATACTGCAAGTGAGCGCTGTTAAAAATAAAAAATAAAAAAAAAACCTAGGTTTGCGTATTTTCTTCACCCTGCCTTCCCAAAAAAGGGATTTAAAACGATCAAAAATTCTTGCCCCCCCAAAAATTATACAAAAAAAAAGGGTCAACTCTTCCCGCAAAAAAAAACAAGCCCCCTAACACCCCCAAAGAAAAATAAAAAAGTTATGGCTCTCGCTATGGCGATGAAAAAACGTTTTTTTCCCTTTTTGAATAAAGTTTTTTTAATTGTGTAAAAGCAGTAAAAAAAAAAAAAATTAAAAAATTGGATATCGCTGTAATGTATGCCCCTAAAAGGGGTTAATACTATAGTCAGTTTTACGCCCCGGGACGCGAAAAAAAAATAAAAATAAAAAACACTACCAGGAATGCTTATTTTGTTCAAAATGCCTCACAAAAACCTTAATAAAAAGTGATCAAACGGAAATATGCCCCATAAGGTACTAATAAAACATTAACTCACCCCACAAAAACAACCCGAATATCTGATACGAAAATAAAAACGTTAGGGCTATAAAACAGAACAACAAAAAAAACGCAATTTTTTTTATAACCTATTTTATTGTTAAAAAGTAATAAAAACAAAAAAAAAAACGTTTAAAAAAATCTTACCATTGCAATTTACCGCCCCCCTAGAAAAAGATATCCTGTCTTTAACTGCAGGGAACCGGGAAAAATTTTAAAAGCTCAAAAAACAATGGGGGAATTGCGTTTTCCCCCTCATTTTCATAGCCCAATGCAAAAAAAAGCAATTTTTAAACACGTGCCCCCAAAATGTTCAATAAAAACCCCTAGATAGTTCTTTAGGGGTGCTGAATCCAAAATGGTTTTATGGAATTTTTCTCCTGTTCGGGGTCTTTGGGGGCTTTGTATATGCGCATGGCCCCACCAAAATCTGCATTCCAAAACCCAAGAAACCCCCCCCCTTAAAATCCCCCCTCCCATGCCCCAAACACAGTTACACCCACTTTTTTGGGTATTCCCGAACTTGGAAAGAAATGGTTTGTAAAAAGGGTTTTTTTGGGTGCTTTTTTACCAGGATTCCTTGTAAAAATTAAAAAAACTTTTTCAGCTAAATTGCAGATTTTGGGAAAAAAAAAAATTTTTACATTTTCACACCTAAGTAAAATTTTTTGACAACCTGTGGGGTCGTACTCCTACACCCCGGGAAAAATTTCCCTTTTAAGGGGGGGAGTTTCCAATAGGGGGTTTTTTTTGGGGGCTTTATTAATTTTAAAACCTTGGGTGTCCGCAAACCTGAAATGGCCCCCTAAATAAAATGGTAATGAAAATGAGCTCCAGAGTCCCTAGGTGCTCCCCCTATTTGGGGCTTTTTGGGGTTTAGCCAAATAAACACTAGGGCCCATAGGGATATCTTTAAAAAAAGGCAATCTGGGAATAATATTAAAATTTTATTTCCCTGATCCAAATTTAAACCTTTTTTCTTGTGAACAATGTATAAAAATTTAAAAATCTGCAAAAAAAGTGAAATTTTGAAATTTCACTTCCCCCTTTTTTTAATTCCTGTGAAAACCCCAATGGGGTTAATAAACTTTTCCCAAAGGGTTTTGAATACTTTAAGGGGTTAGTTTTTAGTGAGGGCATTTTTGGGGTATCTAACATCAGGACAATCAATTCACGTTAGAACTGGGTGTTCTTAAAAAAAGTATATTCAAAATTTTTTTGAAAATTTGAAAAAAAATTTTACTAAATTCTAACCCCCTAAAAGTCGTAAAAAAAAAAAAAAGACATTTTAAAAAAATGATGCCAAACTAAAAAAAAGACATAGGGGAGATGCCAGATATAAACTATTTTTATGGAAAACTATCTATTTACAAAGCAGAAATTTTTTTGAAGTTTAAAAAATTGGGGAAATTTTTCAAATTTTTTTTCATTTTTTTTTAAATTTTTCAAAATAAACAAACATTTTTTGGACCAAAATTTCTTACTATCTTAAAGCACAATGTGTCACGAGAAAACAATCTCTGAATACATGGTAGGTTAAAGTTTTTCAAAAGTTATTTAAAAAAGGGACACATGCCCGGATTTCAAAATAGGGCTCTTCAGAGAGGCCAAAAATGGCTCCCGGCGGTAAGGGGTTTAAATCCTTTTTTTTTCGTTTTAGTTAGATTGGGGGTTTGTGACCGGAGGAAACAGATAGCAAGTGATCTAAGATCTTTTTTTTTTTATATTTTGGAAGCATCCCTCTTGTTACGTGAAAGGATAGGATAAAAAAATTTTTTTGAGACAGAGAAAGAGATAGATTGTGAGATAGAATCATAAGATCGACAATTCACTCGTAATTCCCCAGGTTAAATTGACAATTGCCTGGAAAAAAATATGACCACGCCTTTCTGCTCATTCTTACATACCCGTTTTTTTAAAAACTTATTGCCTTAACTTCCCAGGAGCAATATTGTCATCCACATTCCCAGGCACAGACCAAAAATGTCGTCTCAATATCAACGATCTCACAAATTTGTTGATATCTTTTAAGGTGAAAACACATAAAGTCTGTCTCCCGACCAAAATTTTAGGCTTAAGATAGAAAACTTCACTTGAACTGCATTGCCCCAAAGGGAAAAAAGATTTTGGGCTCAACATTTTTGGGGATTTTTTAAATTTCGGACTGAGGATATACAATTTGCTGCTTGTCAGGGTAATCTGGGTCCTTAAACAGGTGCAGCAGACACGCACATAGGACATGGGGTGACAGGGTTTACAGGGTCTAAATTTTCACTGTTTTCTAGTGTTTTATCCAGACAGAAAATAGCGCCAGAGTTTACCATGTGTCATTATGTAGATTTTCCCCGGCTTACCCTTTCACGTGGAATTTCAGCTCAGAAGCATTAGCTTATGGATCACTATGTTGACAGCTCTGTGAAACTGTCAGGTGCTCACTTGAGCCGACTTCAGTCCTGTCTTAAAGGACCATTGCTTTTTTTTAAAAAAAAATGAATTACAGGTATAACACTTTGGTTTTCCTAATGAAGCAATTTTTGGAATGTTTTTTATTTTGTTCCTGTTATTCATGAGGTTTCCATAGAGATGATAGGTCCTGTTTAAATGTGTTTTGCCATGAAGGCATTTCATGTCTGGTTGTCTTCAGATTTCAGTGTCTTCAAAAGGAGGGTTTTGCATAAATTTTTTGAATCATAAAAGTACCCAAAGGGTTGACATCACCATGCCTTTCTCAAATGTGCTATTTGGTTTTCTAGTCAAAGGGTTTTTTATCTAAAGTCAAGTCACCTATTTAAAAAAGTATTATGATAATTGTGTAGAAAGTGGTTTTAACCCTTTTGCCTTTCCAAAAGGGGGGCCTAGGTTTAATACCTACAGGAACTAAACATGTGGATTTTTTTTCTCAATGCACATACCTGATTGAGGTTTATTTTTTGGGGGGGGAGATGAAAAAATGTCATTAGGCAGACCAAAAAAAACTAAGGAGTACAGAGGACAGGAGTAGAATGATAGCCCCTGGGGTTAAACACTTGATCGGCATGGTGTTTTGATTATAAGCAGGGGAAAAGGGAAGTTAAAACTGCCCGAAGGAGGTGATATCTGAGCATGTGCGGGGAAAAGGACTAGATGCTAGCAAAAACAAGGAGGGGGCCAGCACTGTAGCCCCCAATTTTACTCAGAAAGAACATGCAAAAATGTCCCAAGGCAGGGGAGCCCCAACCCCCGACAATGTTCCAAGAATATGCAAAGCAAGGACGTCAGCATAAAAGTCTTCTATTATTCAAAATCCAGAGTACAAAAAGTGCAACGTTTCGGCTCAAAAATACAGATAGTGCCTTTTTCAAGCTTGAAAAAGGCATATCTGTTTTTTGAGCTGAAACGTTGCACTTTTTGTACTCCCCGGATTTTGAAAAATAAAGACTTTTTATGCGAGTCCTTGCTTTATATTTTTGGACGAGTGCTTCCCACTGGTTGTATCCCCCGGAGATGAGCTGTACACTATGGATCACTAATGTAGCAACTAGAACAAAAAATGGTACGAATTTTTTTAAAAATGATGAATGGTAAAAAATTTATTTAATTTTTCAAAACTTCCCACATCAATTTTACTTCATTTTAAAAACCCCTTTTAACATAATGTGCATTTGCTCCGTAATAGTAGTAACATGACTCTACTGAATCCCTTTTAAATTTTTTGTGATTACAGTGAAATTTTATTATAAAGTTGTTTTTGGTTAAATAATTCTGTGCTAATTAATTTCAGACTTCCATTTTTCTGCTTTAACTCAAAATTATGCGAGAATGCTTTGAAATAAACTATCAACTTTTTAACCCCCTCACCCTCCAACATTGAACCTTTACTAATACCTATAAATAATAGTTATAGAGTTACCATGCAATATCACTATGCAAGGAGCAAACATGTCACCATACATCATACTGAGGCTACGACGACCAGTATCGAAATCATGATACTGCAAAACTAACTGCACAGAACCGCCATG
>JAODAL010047209.1:0-30164 GCA_025379985.1 Phyllomedusa bahiana | reverse complement strand
TTTTTTATCTTAAGATCATTTATTTTCCCCCTTCTTTAATTTATTTTTTTATTCTTTAAATATGGATTTTACCTATTTTTACTCTGTCCCTTCTATATTTATTGTACAAAGATACAGGCATGTTAAAACTGACAATTTATTATTCCTGTTATATGCTCTATCAGGCTTTGCTAGGGCCCCTAAAACACCCAGGGTGGGGCCCCTTTGGGGTTTTTCCCGCCTCATTGTGAAATGGGGATGTTTTTTTACAGAGAAAAACCTTCTGTTCCTGTCACTAATTTTCTGACATCCCCACAGACCCCGTTATCTCTCACAGTCATGTCAGAAAAATCCCATGAAAAAAATTTATTTTTTCAGAATTTCTCCCCTTATATGACAATACCCCAAAAACGCACCAAAATAACCACCGATACAGGAGCAAATCTACCGAAAAGTGATTGGACTAAAAACCCCCTACAGGGGGTGGGGCCGGTAGGATGGGCCGGACCCCTGGTTTGAGGAGATTTGATAAAGGTCAAATAAAACCCTAACCCTACATTTTGACACCTCATCCCTGGGAAAAGAGTCCCAGAGGAAAAAAGGGAGAACCGCGGGAACCCGTGCCCTCGAAGGTTTAAAAACCGGAAATTTTGCAGAGGCCTAAAAAAGCGGTGAAGGGACAGCGAGGCTCAGGGGGGGATTCGCGCGCTTTCGGGGGCGCGTGTCATACGTGAGACCTTTCCCGGACTTCCCTACAGCAGCGAGCAATTCCTCTTCTGCGGCCGCACGGAGTGACGTCCTTCCCCCAGTTTGCTTTGGGTCCCATTCGGCGCTGGCCCGGAAACGAACGGGATGGTGGGTGATCCCGGAGGCGTGGGACGGACGGAGGTTTGCGGGGTGACTCCCGGGTTCGGCCGTACTTGGGACGAATTTTCCGGCCCCCCACAACAAGGGGTTGACGCCTCGTCGGAAGAGGTGGTGTTGGGCTGTACGATATGGGAGGACGCGCAGTGCAGCTTTCCACCCCGGGCTGAAGGACCGGCAGCCCTTCACATTGGGCCACTTTAGTGGTTGTTGGGGGAATTTTGGGCCATATAATAACCCCCCGCCATCCGGGGTACGACCAATCTAATACTGGAAATTTCTTATCACCTGGGTCTTATCATAGGCGCCATTTAGGATCCTCCTGAGACCACATACTCGTTAAGCACTAGACGCAACTTAGAAATCCCCCGGGTAAAAAGCCATAAACTACAGTGCTCTAAAATAGTCCAGGGGGCATTATTCTACCTGACCCCCCTACAAACTAACTATAGATCTAAAAATCCTTGGGGGTTTGTAGAGTTAAGATTTTATTTTTAATTCAAGCCTAAAGATCGGGTGCCATCTCAGGATTTTCCCTGATACAAGATATTGCCCACGCATTGACCCCTTTTTTTTGGAGCCCCCCCAAATTTAAAATCACTGCTGCGTCTTTTCCCCGGGTGCAAAAAGGGGCCCCCCCATCCACCCCCTTTCCCAAAAGGGGGAGGGGAACTGTACTCTGTATTTAAATCAGTAAAATCTGTCCCCCATCCTTATCCAAGCTTTACTGCGCGGCCTTGTGCTTTATGGATTTGCCATCCCAATATACTCAAAGCTCCCCGCAGCGCTATTTAAAGTTCTTATTAAAGATATAAGAGGGGGTCAGTTTTCCTAGTATCAGTTGATAGAAGGAAAGGGGAAAAAAAAAAAAAAAAGGAGAATTAATTATATATTTCAGTGGAGGAAAGCCCTAGCCCTTCTTCTCTCATTAAGAAACAAAGGATGAGGAGTGCAGAAAAGAAAGCTCCAAAAAAAAACCCCCGCAAAGCTTAAAAAATTTTTCCCAACAAGCTTCACCCCACTGCAAGCTCTTGAATCCCCAAATCGTCTCTCAACTGTAAAACCTCCCAAAAAGGTCTAAACCCCTAGCATGGAACCACAAGAAGAAACAACCCCGACGTATTAATGGAAAAAAACAATGCTTAGGCTATTCTTTCCCTTTCCCGGAAACTTAAAAGTGACTTTAGGCAAATGATTACAGAATTTAAACAGACATTCAATTTGCTTTAGGGTGACCATGTGGAAAAAAAAGGTCTGAGCTACAAAATCGCAAAACTTATGTTTGATGCAAACTCTGAATTGGGGGTGAAGTCCAGAAGTATTGCCAAATTAAAGCCCTTAGGATAGCATAGAAGGAACAAATTGCATACTGGTGTTCCAAAAACAGTATCCAGTGATCCTTGGGCCCTTCCCTGACGCCCTCCTAGCTATAGTATTCCAGAGCTTCACACACAGATCTAGAGATAGATGCATCCATAGATTACCAAAACCCTAAACACCGGGGCACCTGGAATCCTAAATGTGACGCCAGTTCATTTTTTAAAATTTTCAAGACAATTTTTTAAAAAGCGTTGAGGCAAAGTATCCTCCCGGAAATTCGCTAAATCGCGATTTCCCAGATTTTATCGCGGAAATTGCTCAAGCGCAAAGAGTTAACCCCCGTCCCTAAATCCTACGAGAAAAAAAATTTAAATTATAGGGGGGTTTTCCCCCGGAAGTGATTGTTGCTGGGAACAACTCACAACGTCTGCTTACCCCCGCGCGGCAAGAGATCTTCTCAATCGGGATCTGCTCCCTCCCCCAATTCTACTCCTAAAAAGGACACACCCCAAACCCAGAAGCTATAACCCCTTGTGGTCGGAAAAGAGCAGAAACCAAAGATGGGGCCCCTGACTGAATGACTCAATGAATAGCTGACTTGATCCCAGCAGCTGGATGGTCAACTTATTTATGTAGGGACTATCCCTCTAATCTCCTTCAGCCCCCTTTTTAGAGGAATAGGCAATGACTTGCCCCATTTTGTTTCCCCCCCGGGGGAACCCCTTTTATGGCAACAAAATTTTTTTTTTAAAAAAAAAAAAAAAGAGAGAAAAAAAAAAAAAAATAAAAAAAAAAAAAAAACCCCCAAAAATAAAAAAAAAAAAATAAAAAAAAAAAAAAAAAAAAAAAAAAAATTTAAAAAAAAAAAAAAAAATTATGAAAAAATTTAAAAAAAATAATTGTAAAAAAAAAAAAAAAATAAAAAAAAAAAAAAAAAAAAAAAAAAAAAAAAAAAAAAAAAAAAATAAAAAAAAAAAAAAAAAAAAACCAATTGTCATTCATCACAAAAAATCCTTTCAAAGCCCAAAAAAAAGTCCCAAAGGAAACCCCGGGGATCTGTGGGGACTTCAATGTGGTGTTTAAAAAGGGGCAGGGGTAGGTCTGGAAACTATACTAAATCATCCCCAAAGCATAAATTGGTGTCAGAGGAAAATTTACAAATCCTGGTGGGATGCACACCCCAATGAAAAAGGATTACACCTTTACCTGCGCTAGAAATCCATTCAAGAATCGTTTTTTTATTATATGGGCAGCCCTATATAGTTTCAATTCCAAATAGGGTATAAAACCCCGGTCAGACCCCCACCAAAAAATTAACCCTACAAATTAGTCCCCTAGCAATTTTCATTCCCGGGGATTAAATAAATTCTTACTTTAAATCGGAAAAAGTAGTTAAGGAAATTACGAAAGCCCCTTTGGAATTTCTTTGAACGTAATCCCCCCCTGCACCGTCGGAAGAGACCCCTTGGTGCGCTCATAAGGATAATCAGGGGAAAATTTATGAAAATACCCAGGGAAAAAGTTCCAGGGAAGATGGGTTCAGAAACCCAGATAAAAACAAACAATTAGAAGTGCAATTCAAGGTAAAACATCAAACTTTTTTAAAAACCAACTAACGTTACTCCGCGCCAAGTTAAAAATATTACAGTCCAAAATATGAATTCGCCGAATGGGTCCCCTGGTTTCTACCCCCAAGGTGAAAACCCAGTAAAATTTTTGCCCGCGGTTAAGGGCTTAGGCTAAAACTCACATTCCCCCTATCCCCCCCCCCTCCCGTAAACAGATATTGACCCACAAAAAATTGCCAAAGCCTTTGCCATTATTACAGTTCATCTACCCAAAATTAAGTCGGACACGTCGGTCCCAAGGGTACTGACAGAGATATAACAATTTTTTGAAAAGGTTTTTTCCCCATGTTAACAAACCCAAAACTAGAGAGTTAAATAAACCCTTTCCCCCCAAAAGTAGGGGGGAAAACCCTTGCCCAACTGAAATGCAAAAAATTCCGGGGCCCGTGGTTCACCAAGAGTACTTTAAATTATTAGCACATATTTCTAACACCCCATTTTCTGACTTTCAATGTATTACAAAAAAGGCTCCCCCCCGGGTGAGATGTTATGTGGAATATTTCCCCCTATTCCAAGGCGGGAAAAAAATGAGGGTGAAGTGACCAAATACCCCGGCCCATCTCGTATTAAACAGACATTAAAAATTTTTCCCAAATACTAGAAACAGGGTTTAAAGAGTTTTTTTCTCCTTTGGTGAACGTATAGGTGGGGTTCGTAAAGGGGGGCAGCAAGAATTGGAAAACGGGGGTGCTGTCAGTTATGAAATAGCAAAAGCAAAAAAATTCTTTTCTTCCCCTTATTAGACGGAGAGAAACTTGATAGAATCAATTGGAACATTGAACAGTGTTTCTTAAAATTTTTTTCAAGGCAAATCTCTCATTTACCTCCTCTATACGCCCCCCCGGCCAGGGTTTATGCCTTTTGGTTTTTTTATCAGAAAAATTCAATATTACGAAAGGGACAAGACAGGGATGCCCCCTTTACCCCGATATATGACCTCTGTGCAGAACCCCCGGCCCCAAACACCGAAATCTCCTGCAATTGTTGGATAATGATAAATGAGAAAGGCCCCCAAGTTGGCGTATGCCGGGCGTTTTTTAGTAAGTGTCAAAATCCTGATACTTATTCTGCTTGTTGAATTACTAGATAAGTACGCAACATATCCTAATTTTTAAACTAAATGTATTAAGTCAATACTCCCCCCTATACAGCCCACCCTCTCTCCCAAAAAACGCTGTCCCCAAAAAGATTTTGTTTTGGGAGACTTTCAAACCTATTGGGAATAAAGATTTTTCCGACACATTCACTATAGAAAAAAATTTTTAGACCCTTTGTAAAGCTTTAAGGGGGGAAAATTTCAGACTCAATAAAATTTTAATTACCTGTTTGGGATCAATTAACAAAAAAAGTGTTGCTGCCCCAAAATTCCCTTTTTTAGAATTTTGCCCCTTTCTATTCCCCAAAGGATATTACAAACTCCAAAACCAAAAAACTCCCTTTATCTGGAGCCGAAAAGGCCCAGAATACAGAGAAACATTTGTATAGGAAAAACAGGGAGGGGGTTTCTGTCCGGATCTTTTTTCAATATAAACTGGCTTCAGGGACTGGAACCTTATCTTTCATTGGACCTCTGGCCCCTCAACATTGGCTTTCCTTGAAAATTCTTTTATTTCTAAAGTACCCTTTTGAGATATCTAATCGCAATGTTATTTGGTTTAACCTCCAAATCGAATTGTAAGTTATTTATGCTTTTATGCTTGGGTAATTATGTTGTACTAAAGAAGAAGTTTTTGTACCCCCAAAACCAAATGCCCCCCTCTCAGTTTTCCCCTTGCCTTGACCCGACTCCCCATACACCTTTGGACTAAAATTGGGAATGAGTCGATTAGGGGGTTTTTTTCCCCTCAAAAGAGTTCTGCCTTTGAGGGTTTAGGGTGCTTTCCCTTCCCCCCAAAATTCTTTTTATTCTTACAAGTCAGACCGCAATCAGACCTGGGATGGGCAGACAGGTTTGTCCCAGCCCCCCCATTTACTCATGTTGGAATCGGTCTAAGTATTCGAAGGGGTTTTCCCTTTTGGCCTATCAAACACATTCAAAACGATCACACCTAAACGACTTTGTACTTAGTGGGAAAAAAACATTAGGGAGAGCCCTTTTTCCCTGGACTTGTGGTCCCCAAGACAACATTATCTCTAGCACTCCAACTGCGCCCAACCCCATAGAATTGTCCCGAAAAATTACCCCGCGTTGGTACTTAACACCGACCGGTTACCCCCATACCCGGGGTCTTTGACCCCTGTTGGGGTTTGGGGCAAAGGGTTCCCCCTTCACTGGTGGGAAAGCCCCGAAAATATCCCCCCCATGGAGTAAGGGGGAAAGCTACACAAGGATCATTTGGGTGAAAATTTTGCCCAAAACCCTGACTTTTCTTTATAGACCCGTTTTCCCGGGACAACCTTTTGAGTTCACATGTTTAATACAATCTTATTGCACCAAAGCACATAACAGCAAATTGGGAAAGGGTCCCGGTATCCAAAATTTAAAGGAGTTATTAAAAAAATAAAAACCTTTTTCTTCGGACGTCTTTGACCCCGCCTCTAAGTAGCCAAAAAAAGGGGAAAAGAGGGCTTCCTTGGGGATGCTTCTATATTTTATTAAAACTGGAATCCAAAAATTTAAAAACAAAAAATAGGGTTTAAGGGTCCCTTACGATTACACTCCAAAACTTCTTAGGGAAACCCCTTCCTCGATTTTCTCCTTGCACAAAAATACCTTTTTTCCCCCCCCCCCCCCTCTAGTTTTTACTGTGTGATGATATTGAATGTTTTTTTCTAACTTTTTGTTTTTTTTTGCGACTGTACTCTATGAACATGCAATGTAGCCGGTTTTTTTTTTGTTTTTTTTGTTTTGTTAAATCTTGTTTGCTGGTCATTTTGACTAAGTTCTGTTTATTGTCCTTAATTTTAAAAAGATTTTATAAACATTTTTTGGCTGTAAAAAAAAAAAACACCCCTACAAAACCAAGCCCCAAAATATTACACTTAAGGCTCAAATAATTCTGCCAGACCCTCCCGAACGCGCCCCCCCATGTGACTACCACTGTACACAGGCCTGATTACATATACACCACCTACAGGGGCCATATGTGGTAGATACCAGTGTACACAGGTCTGATTTTATATACCACCGCCTAAGGGGCATATTTGTGGTAGATATAGTTGTATGTAGACCTTTCAGAATATAAGTGATTTCCCGCTTTTACATTTTAACCACCGGAGATGTTTTTTGATCAGCGTGTTCCTTTCCCTTTTCTTTCCCCATCCGTTCCCACCCCTTCATGCTGATTTGCCCCGGGCCAATACTTCCCTGGGATTTGGACCAAATATCTTAGAATCCTACATTTCCCCAAAACCCTTTAAAATTTTAGGTATGCAGTCCCTCAGTTAGGTTATGGGGGCACTAAAGCAGTAAAAGGGGCCACAGGCGGTATAGGGGGGCACGCAGATAGGGGGCTACAGGCATTATATAGGGTCATTGAGGCATTTTAGGGGCCACAGGCGTTAGGGGGCACTGAGGCATATATGGGCCCCCAGGCAGGTTATGGGGCCAAAGGCAGTTTATGGGGGGCACAGGAGTATAGGGGCCAAGGAGGTATAAGGGTCATTGAGGCAGTATAGGGGGGCACGAGGCAGTATATGGGAGCCACAGGCGGGTTTAAGGGGGGCCGGGCGGGTTTATGGGGGCACAGCAGGTATATAGGGGCAAAAGGCGGTATTAGGGGCACACCCTTTTCTATGGGGGCCACAGGCAGGGATAGGGGGGCCACGGGCAGGGATATGGGGCCCAGGCAGTAAAATGGGGGCACGGGGCAGTAAGGGGGGTCACAGGCAGTATATGGGGGCCACGGAGGTATAAAAGGGGCAAGGCAGCAATGGGGGAAGGGGGTTGCCAGACAAAAGGGTGGCTATACACCTGAAACGCGTCGGCTTTTATTGTGGGGGTTTGCTATGCTCTGTTGGGCATTTGGCTTTTATCCGTTTAAAAAAAAAATTTTTGGTTTTTATCTATATGGTACCGCGGTTCATTTTTTTTTTCTACTTATTAGATATGGGGGGGCAACAGGAGGCGTATAGGGCCAAGGCATATATAGGGGGCACACAGGCAGGCTTTTAGGGGCACAGCAGTATATGGGGGCCCACAGACGGGATAGGGGGGCCACGGCGCATATGGGGGCCACGGGCAGGTTATAGGGCACGGGCAGGGATAGGGGGGCCACAGGCGGGCATTATAGGGCACTGAGGCAGGTAAACGCTATAAAAATAAAACATTAAACTCCCCTTTAAAATCCCCCCGGCGAGCCGCTCTGTCCTCTTAGCCCGCGTCCTCCGGAGTCCTCGGGCGCATGGGGTATGCGCGCTGTGCGCCCGAGGGCAGGAGCGTGCGTGACGTGATGTCACGCGACGCTGCCAGCGAGGCGCCGGGGCCGCGGTGGGTCCTCAGCGGGGGGTCCGACATGTTGCGGGGCAGGGGCGTCGCTTCTGCCCCGAGAACCCCCTCAGCTTGTGTGCGTCCGCGGAGCACATGAGTTTAAAGAGCCAGTCGGTGTCCGGGCCCCGGCAGAGGCCTGGAGCCCGGGAGACTCGGGGCACGGGGGTTTTTTTGGGGGCCCCGAGCCCGAAAAAACAGCCTGCGAGCCCCTGTGTCTATATTCAGTAAACACTATAGTAATCAGTTATGCCCCTCTAATATTATTAAAAAATATTTCGTTAAGACAGAAAGATAAGGTGACTTTAATTTGATGCGGGTTTTTTTTTTGTGTGTCTGTGTGTATTGTTCAAAAAAAATGCTGGCAGACTGTCCTTTAGGTGGCACGACATATGTAATGCACCTAGAATGCACTCACGATTGATGCAAAACTGCCATACAAAGTTTGGCGCATTACACTCTATGCACCATATACAGTATGGTGCACTACACTCTATGCGCCAAGCATTTTGGCACAAAACACTTTCATACATGCTGTCTTATTATACTCTCCTATATATGTATTTAGAACTGGTGTTTCTGCACCAAGGTAAAAAATGGCGAATGCGAATTCATAGATGTTTCCCTAAATGTAGCTTGGCGTCTTGCCAATATAACCCGTATTACTAAGTTAAGATTAAAAGGATACATCGCTATAAATTAATTTTTAAATTTGGCCCATGTAGAAACAAAACAACCATGGATTTTGTGCTGTTTTATTAGTTTAATCAGTTGTTTTAATACTTATTTATATAACCTAAATATTTTAATTTTCAAGAATTGTTCATACACTTTTTACCTTGTACAAACCTGAAACTTTTCAAGATTTTTTTCCATTTCTTTGCGTATAAACCATCTTGAACTGTATAAAAAAAGAATAATTTGTGCTGCATATAAGAAGAACCAGATAGAAACAAGTTGAAAAAGTTATGTTATTTATTTCTAAATAGACTTTATTTAAAGAGAGGTATAACACTAAATTGTTCTACGTAAGATCATGTTCTGACTTTTTATGTAAGTTACAAATAAAGACTCTATTATTTTATACATTTAAAAATTGCCAAGACATAAAGGGCCACATGTATGAAAACTGTCTAGGTCTAAAATTCACTTTGTTGCCCATAGCAACCAATCAGAGCACTCCTCTCATTCTTCCAGAGCACAATATGAAATGAAATTTGCATTCGAATAGTATTACAATGTATTACATTGCTGTTCATGGTGTGTCCTCGATTTTATGTGAACCTTCTTGCATAATAAAACAAATCTATAAATATACACAAAAATATTTGGCACAAAATTCAAAGAATACTACTCCATTTCCACTGATTCTTAGGAATAGAGATGTTCTCTAGGTAAGAACGATTACAATTTTAGAGATTAAATACAAATTTGGATTGTTATTTAGCATAATTTCTTGAACTCTTGGCAACAAATAATGGAATCACCACATTTAGAGGATGTTAAGCCAAATGTTTACTTCACAACAAATAAATCTCAGATTTGATAAAAAATATAACATCACACTAGTTCCAAATTTTTTGAAGAGCAATTGACAGACAAGCTTTGCATGATGAAGCCTTGTTGTGGACCATTAATTTTACATTTTCACCTTAGATTTTAACTGGATTCAGATCTAAACTATTTCTGACTTTGTCATTGTCAAACTTTGAGGCGGGATACATTATAATCCTGGAAATAACTTTATCATTACAAAACCTGTTTACTATCAATTTAATGAGATAATGGAATAAATCTAAAATTTATATGTGATTCTGTGCATTGACTTTTGACGGAATTATTACCATCTTATCCTTTACCTGACATGCAACTCTATATGATACAGATAGGCAATCATCTTCATAGGGTTTATTAAAACACCACCAGACAAAAGTTCCTTAATCATCTACTTGGCCAAAGCATCTTGGTGATTGTCACTTTAACCTTTTTTCTTGTGTTTTGGTGTTAATACTGGTTTTGCTTGGCTGTTCTATATGTAAGCCCAACTCACAGTTTGATCTGCTGAGTAAGCCACCTGATTAGCCATATCTGCCCAGCACTTGCTCAGCAACCTTATCATAACTTTTATGCACCATATACACCTGCTGCCTTGCCCTGCCGTCAGCAGGTCATTGACTGGAAACAGCATAAATATGAGCAGGCAAACACATTACAGTGTTCCTTCCCCTTTTATGAAGTGTAACTGGATCCTCGGAACCAGGTTACAGAGGATTTTCGGAATAAAATTTTGAAATAAGAGGATCAACAATAATGAAACTAGCAGGTTTTCAAGACCTTTCCTCTGGGCCCATAGCCTGACCAAAGCACCAGATATTGCATAGATACCCTGGCATAGCAAGAATCAAGATTCTTCCGGACCTTAAATTCCTAAATGTCTCTTAACTAGTATTTAAAGTAGAGGACTTACATCTTAGTGAACTGGTGATTGCTACTTTTTAAGCAAAACAGAAAGAGAAGAAAGAGGAGCGCTCCCTGGTGTAATAGATCTTAATATAGGATCAATCAAATAAACAGGTGAATATCGTACTCACCTATCAAGGTTGTGCATTCAGACTGGCACAACTCACCATTCACTTTCCATAATACACAATGTGTACTATTGGACTGCTGCTAGTCTCTCACACCCCACACTCCTCGCATCCTGTGGAGTGAGTTTGTATCTGCAGGTTAAAAGGTTTCCTGGATTCCTAGACTGGTTTTCCAGGGGTCCGACTTAGACAATTCTCGTCAGCTCGGAGTATGTTGAGATGTAAACGCAGGTCTCGTAGTATTAAAATAACTGATTTTATTTCTAGAACAATGTATTCATGTTAAAAAAAAAAACACTGATGTACTCTTTTCCCCCCAAACGTCAAACCCCCTTCTTATTTTTCCGGACTTTTTTTTACTTTCTTTTATCTTTTTTTACTTCTTTGTTTTCCTTTATTTCCCATTTTTTTTCTTTTCTCTTTTTCACTATCTACTTCTAGTGTTTCGCTTTTTTCTTTTCCTCTTTTGTTCCATTTTCAATTATCTACTCATCCTTTTCTTAACTCCTAATGAAACACCTCCTCATATTATATATGTATTTAGTCTTGTAAAGCTTGACATACTATTATTTTCTTATCCCATTAGAGCCCACTTTCCTGATTTCTCAAGACAATACTGGACATGGCATTATTGCATACAATTTCCAATTTTCTGGCAATCTGGTGAGTGATGTAGCCTTTATTTATCAAAACAGCAATGGATTTCAATAAATGTCTGAAGAAAAGTATTCTGTCCTGGCAATTTTTAACGGTTACTTAAATTTTAGATATGCCGGTGCACTAGATAACTTGAAATTAAAAGGGGTCTTTATGGACTTTAATATGGATAATAATAGATAAGCCATCTATATTTGATCACATGATTTTACCACTAGAACTCCTACTGCTTAACAATAGGGATGCAGCACTACAGCAAGTGCCACACCCTTTTTTGTTCACAAGATCTTGTTGTGGGGACTGGTACTTCAGCTCAGGATTGAAATGCAGTCATCTACAATCATGGACAAAGTTACAAACATAAATAGCGGGTGAAATAAGTAAATATAAATAAGTAAATATATTTCTAAAAAATGTATTGGATAAAATTTTTCATCAGATTCGGGAATACCCCTCCAGTCCCCGAGGGAAAGAATCAATCATAGATGTACATTAAATTAAGTTATGTGTAATAATGAGAAATGACAGAAGGAAAAAGTATTGAATGCGCTTTCTGAAATATATTTAATTCTTGATACAAAAGTCTTTGTTGGTGATGACAACTTCAAGTTACCTTCCATATAGAGAAACTAGTGGCATGCTTTTCTCAGGTGTAATTTTGGCCCATTCTTCCACACAAACACTCTTCACATCCTGAAAGTTCCGTGGGGTTTTTCTATGAACTTTGAGCTTTAGTTACATAGTTGCATAGTTACATAGTTTGTAAGGCTGAAAAAAGACAGATGTCCATCAAGTTCAGCCTATTTTCCTATAATGTTGATCCAGAGGAAGGCAACATTCCCATGAGGTAGAAGCCAATTTTCCTCATTTTAGGGAAAAAAATTCAGTGCTTTCCAAAACTCCAATAGGCTCCAGAAAAAAATCCTGGATCAAACCCCCCTCCTCTAGTCCTGTTATATAACTTTTCTATATTATGCACTTTAGAAATGCATCCATACCCCTTTTTGAACTCTGTTATGAATTAGCATGACAAGTTCCTTGGCAGAGAGTTCCACGTTCCTGTTCTCACAGCAAAAAATCCCTTTTTATGTTTATGCAAAACGTTTTTTCCCCTTGGGTAGAGGATGCCCCCTTGTTTTTGAAATAATCTGGGTATAAAAAAATCTTGGGAGGATTCTATATTGACCTTTAATAATTTAAAAAAAATTTATTATGTAAACCCCCCAACCGTCTTATCTCTAAAAAAATAACCCTAATTGCTAACTTTTGGGATTGCAATCCACCCGTCCTTTTATTTTTTTGTTGCCCGCCTTTGTACCTGTTCAAGCTGTACAATGTTCTTTACAGTGAACTGGTTTCACAAAATGTAACATATTCCATGTGTGGTCAGATCGAGAAATTGAAGACTGTCAGTTCGGTGGAGGAAAGCCTGATGTATGGGGTATTTACAGCAAAAAGTGTTGGATACTTGACCAGGATTGATGGAGGTCTCAAATCTGAGCTATATGTGTGTATCCTACAAGATGAGTTGCTTCTTAGACAAATACTATGAGTATTAAAAGTACAACATAATAATTTAGAGATGGGCGAATCGATTCTAAAACAAAGTGGAATTCGTTTAGAATTATCAGGGAAAAACTTCCGGTTCGGAAATGAAGTCGAACTTTGGGTACCTTCGGGTGAACTGAAGTGTGCTTTTGATTGATTAATATGCTGCGAGCACATGGCGCTACATGGTGCAAAGCACTTGGGAGGAAGAAGGGCATAGCCTGCATAACCTGAGGCAGAGATCGAAGCCAATCAGGGACAGCGGGGATTCTGTGACGTCACCGCACTATCTATATAAGTCCGGTCGCGGACGCGGGTGCCGCAAACTCCTCTCACTGTGCTCATAGGGAAGGTGCTGAGCGGCTGAAAGCTCTTGCTGAGAATTGAATTTTGTTTACAGACGATTTTTGTGGGGTGTCTCAGCTTGTCTCCAGAGGCTGTCTTTCTTAATGTTCTATTTCTAATTTTTCTGGGTATTGGTCTGAATCAGGTGTGCGTCCATGCAGCTGATATACATTCAATATTCCAAGTGGGGATCTAAGCAGTTCTGTTGTCTTTCATTTAAAGAAGAAAGAAACAGCGTTTTTTACAATTCAAATACCACTTCATTTTTGGGGCTGCTCCAATTCTATTGCGCAATTTACAATCCAGGGGTTAATTAGCAGTTGTTTTGCTGGTGTTCTTGACCCAAGAAACCGTCATTTTCAACGCCAAAATATATTAAATTTTTCTGTAGCCTAAATTCAAAAGCAAAAGGTTAAATTTTCAACTGGTATCTCTTGTGGTGTGGCGTTAGCAAAACACGCCATTGTTACACGTACAAAGCTTCTAGTTTGTGCGTCAATTCTTTGGCGCAATTTACATCCAGGGTAGTTAATTAAGGCGTTGTTTGCTGGTGTGCTGACCGAGAAACCATCTTTTTCAACGCCTAAATATATTTACATTTTTCTGTAGCCTAAGTTCTCAAGAAGGTTTAATTACAAATCTATCTCTAGTTAGTCCTGTTGTGTGGCATAGAAAACACGCAATTGATAACACGTACAAAGCTACTTGTTTGTGCGGCTCAATTCTTTGGCGCAATTTACCAATCCAGGGGTTAAATTAAGAGTTGTATTGCTGGTGTGCTGACCCCAAGAAAACCATCTTTTACAGCGCCAAAATATATTAAATTTTTTCCTGTAGCCTAATTCACAAGCAAAGGTTAATTATCAACTCTTATCTCTTGTGTGTGTGGCAGTAGTATGGGAAAACACGCAATTGAAACACGCTACAAAGCTACTGTTTGTTGCGGCTCAATCTTTGGCGCAAATTTACATTCCAGGGGTTAATTAAGCGTTGTTTTGCTGGTGTGCTGACCCCAAGCGGAAAACATTTTTTTACAACGCCAAAATATATAATTTTTCCCTGTAGGCTAATTCACAAGCAAGTTTAATTACAACTGTATATCTTGTTGTGTGCGTAGAAAACATGAATTGTAACACGCTACAAATGCTACTAGTTTTGTGGGCTCAATTCTTTGACGCAATTTTACATCAGGGGTTAATTAGGCATTGTTTTGCTGGTGTGCTGACCCAAGAAAACCATATTTTTCAACGGCAAAATAATATAAATTTTTCTGTAGCCTAATTCACAAGCAATGGTTATTTAAACTGTATCTCTTGTTGATGTGGCGTGAAATCACGCCAATTGTTTAACAGCTACAAAGCTTACTAGTTTGTGGGGCTCAATTCTTTGGGCAATTTAAATCCAGGGGGTTAATGAAAGCGATTGTTTTCTGGTGTGCTGTCAAAAATAAAACCGTCTTTTCAACGCCAAAATATATACTTTTTCCTGTAGCCTGAATTCATGTCTGAAGGTTAATCTAAGCCTGTTTTGAGACTTTTACATTTAGTAAAACACACCAATGTTTTTAAAACGACACATACAATTAAATTTTTTCCTGGCCATTTTAGGAGCGAATTTATATCAAGGGTCTACCCAAGCTTGTTACTGGGTTCATTTGGAGTCAAAAACAGGGTGTATATTTTTTCATATACAGATTCATTCATCATACAGTGTCTGTACATTTTAGAACAAACAGTATGCCAGACAGAGAGGTGGGGCAGGCTCTGCACCTGCGACGTGCTAGTGGCACAAACATCTGGAACAGTCCCAGGTCGCAGCACAGCAGGGGATCGTCGCAGCGGGGTCACTGGTCGGTGGGCAACAACTGCCGTTGTCATCTGGCTGGGCGCTAGTACTATGTGTGGTGCGATTGACCTTGGCCGACGTGTGTTTGTTCCAGCAACTCAAGGGGTCTTGATTGGTTACTAGGTATCCTCTTCCTCCATCTGACTCCCAGCCCAAGAGTCGGTTGGAACGTCAGACACAACAATTAGTTGCATGGCCGGGAGTTGGTAGCAAGCTCTCACCTGTCCTCAGCCCGCCTCTGTCCATCCCGGTTCACCCTCCCCCCCACTATGCCAGAGATCTACTATGTGGTATGGCTCAGGCCACTATATAACGAGGATGAACAAATTTGAGGAGGGCAGTCAGCAAGCTACTTGGCGCGAAGAATATGGGGGCAAATATCGCCTGCTCTTGCAGTAGGCGGCAAAGTATAGATGTGGAGAGTGGCATGGAGAGGTCATGTTGGTTGAGAGGTCAGCCTAGGATACAAGACCGAGTGTAATGAGGACAGCAGTGACGATGAAAAACCAAATAGATGGTGATGTAGCAGGACCGCACTTGGGAGCTGCGGTGAGGCAAGGGCTTCATCATCGGCAGGGAGAACGAGGGTTTCAGTTGTGTGTCAGGCAGTGCACAGCAGCAATTGGGTCGAGCCGCTGTGGCCATGAGTCCAGCAGGAGATGAGCAGCAGTGTGGAGGTCGGGCGCCAAGCGGCCAAGGGGTAAAAAAACCCGCTTCGCAGGTCAAGAAAGTAGCAGCACAGGGGCGGCTCAGCGACGGCAGCGGCGGCAAGAGCAGTCAGTGCGGAGCGTTGGGGTAAATCTGAAATCCTTTTTTTTTTTTAGAGTGGTGTGGCAGTTCTTTGCTAAGACACCGGAGGAGCCCGTATATGGGTATATGTTGATTATTGTGGGCAGAAAGTGAAGCGTGGCCAGGGTGATTTAACGTTGGCACATCGGGCATGCGTCAAACATGCAGCGTCACCATCGGTGGCCTGGGAGAAACGTTGGCTCAGATGTGGTGGTCCATCCTGCCGCCGGCAGCAACAGCAGCAGCGACAAGTGAACATGCTTGCCATTGCAGCCAGTCAAGCTCCACAACCTCTGCAGAAGGAGCTGTTTCTCTTTGAAATCCATATCACGGTCCAGATGTTCCTACTCTCGCTACTCATGGCGCCAGCAGTCGTTCAGTGAGGCAATTGCAAAGAGACAAACAGTATGCATCCAACCATCCTAAGGTTGCAGCAAGCTGACGTCGCTCCTCTGTCCAAGTTGTTGGTACTGCGAAGTCCTCACTTTCCCAATGGTCGGTGTCATTGCACAGTTCAGAGAAACTAATGGCTTGTGCCGACGCCGAAGATGGAGAGTTCCAAGCCCGTAATTTCTTTTCTAAAAAGCTAGTACCAGCACTTCTTAAATTTGTAAACAGAAGGTGGGTTCAGTCCTTGAGCATATCTGTTTGTTCCAAGGTGCATGGCAGCGCGGACGTCTGGAGCTGGGAACTACCGGTAGGGGGCCAGTACATGTCCTTTACGGCCCACTGGGTGAATGTGCTTCCAGCCCAGGACACCCTAACAAACTGTGCTGCACCTGCGCCATGTCCGCTCTCCTCCTCCACACCACCCACCATCTCAGCCTACAGCAAGTACTGCTCCTCATACACCATGTGTACGGGCACAGCGGGTGTCACGCAGTTCTACACATGGCTTGCCTTGGCGAACGACAGTCACACATGGGAGGGGAACTGCTCGCGTCATGCAGCAGCAAGAAATCGATGTGTGGCTTTCGCCCAACTGCAAATCGGAACCATGGTGGACGAAAACAGACAATGGGAGGAAATGGTGTCAGCGCTGCAACCGAGGAGGGATGGTCATTGCGCACCTACATGGCACATGTGTTTCCAATCTGGTTGTGAAATGGTTCCTAAGTCTTCCACCGATCTTCAGACATTTGGGAAATGGCCAGGAAACTGTGCATGCACTTTTATCCATTCGTAAACAAAGCCAGGAATCACCCTCCGCGAGTTGCAGCGGCAGAACGGCCTCCCCCAAAACACTACTGATATATGCGATGTTTCACCCGCTGGATGCCAGCCTGCCACTTGTTGGACCGACAGTGATGAACAGAGAAAGGCAATTAACGATTTTTTGATGATCCTGGAAGACAAAATTACTCCCTCTGTGTAACTTTGATGTCAGCAGTGGCAGATCATGCGTGACACCGGCCGTTTGTTGAGGCCATTCGAGGAGGCGACGTATTTGTCAGTCGCCAGGGACTACGGGATGAAATAAAACATCATTCACTGCTTCATGTCCTGGAACTGATGCTGAAAATCTGTCTGGGCTCAGGTGACTGGAGACGTGGCGACTACATTCATGGCCACATGAGTCCGGTGGGGACTGAAATGGAGAGGAGGAGGAGACATTGGCGCAGAAGCATTGTCTGGTGTAAATGAGTGGATTTTCTTCCCAGGTGACAGAGAGGAGGGAGCAGGAGCAGCTGGAGGAGGTGGATGGGAGAGAGGAAGACGAGGCAGATGACACCCATAGCACCGTGGCAGTTATATAGTGGAAATGGAGGCAGGGAGCCCTCGGAGTCACTGTGCAGATGGCCGCAGCATGCTTATTTTGCTGGCTAGTGAACAGCCGATTAGTCAGCATACGGCCGAAGAGGGATGATTTTGGCTCTCCTCCCTAATTGGACCCTCTGCTACCGGTCAAAACATGGGAGCCTGTTGCCCAGCTATTGAGTGGGAAGACAAACTCAAATACTATAGGGAAATCCTCCGTAATCAGTTTGGCTGCTGCTAGGTGCGGCTTGTCCCTCCTCTGACATGGTCTGACCGGGGGTTTCCTCAGCGCTCACGTATCTGCCGCGGTGCTGGGGGAAGGTGAGGGGCGGGTTAGGAGCAGTTACAGCTCCGTCAGTAGTAACCTAAGTCTGGAGTCAATGATAGCAGCTTCCTTCACCCGCTCCTCTAGTGAGGAGGGCAGTCGCCAATAGCAGCAAGCAGCAGCCAGCGGACCTGGATCAGTCAGGATCCAACTGGTTGCTGGCCTTACTTGGACAGCACTTCTGCCACCTCAGTTAGAAAGATCCGCTGGACTACTGGGCAGCCCAAAAGGGATGTGTGGCCGCAACTTGCCGAAATTGCAATGGAGGAAGCTGTCCTGCCGGCCAGTAGTGTGGGCAGAAGATCGGGCGTTCAGTGCGGCGGGGGCCAGCGTTACCCCAAGGAGGAACCGCTTGTACACGGAAATGTGAGACGACTGACCTTTGTCAAGATGAATCAGGCGTGGATCGGCCAGGATTTCCACCACACCAAGGCCTTAGGCGTCAGTCTGGGTTCTAAATATCTGGCCTCAGCCACTATCCTGATGCAGCCACCCGCCTGATGCACACATCTGATGACAGTTTCTCATCTCCCCCTACAAAATCTTTTACCGGGACTTGGTATTGCCACCCACCTCCACACCTCTGTCATTGTGCCACTCTATGGACCTCATGCTGCTGCTGTTGCCGTTACAATCCACACTGTGTCATTGAGCCACTGTCTGACATCATGCTGCTGCTAGTGGCTGCGCCATGTCCCTCCAACCACTGTGTCATTGTGCCACTGCACAGTGACCTCATCGCTGACTGCCGCCGTGGACCTCGCACGCTCTCAGTCATTTGTAACAATTGTGGCTTTCTCCTGTTTTCTGCCACCTCCAGAATTGTCATCTGTGCCACTGCTGATCTCATACTGCTGCTATTGAGTGTCGTGACCTCCATCTGTGTGTTTGTGCCACTCTGTGGCCCTAATACTGTTTTTGCCGCCTCCAGAATGTCATTGTGGCAACTGCCTGATCTATGTCTGCTGCTGTCGTGACCTCCACACTGTATCATTGTGCCACTCTGTGGCCTTATACTGTTTTGCGCCTCAGAATGTCATAGTGCCAACTGCCTGACCTCATAATGCTGCGCCGTGGACCTCACACTGTGTGATTGTGCTACTCTGTGGCCTATTACTGATTTTGCTGCCTCCAGAATGTCATTGTGCCTCTGCCTGATCCTCATGCTGCTGCCTGTCGTGACCTCCACACTGTATCATTTGTGCCATCTCTGTGGCCTGTATAAATGTTTTGCCGCCTCCAGAATGTCATTGTGCCACTGCCATGATATCATGCTGCTGCTGTCGTGACCCTCCACACTGTATCATTGTGCCATTCTGTGGGCCTAATACTGTTTGCCGCCCTCCAGGAAATTTCATTGTGCCACTGGTTATCTCATGCTGTGGCTGTCGTGACTCCACACTGTGTGATTGTGCATTCTGTGGATTCCTCCTGTTTCTGCCACCTCCTGAATGTCATGTGCCTATGCCTGAAATCTTACTGCTGCCGCCGTGACCTCCACACTGGGTGACATTGTGCCCTCTGTGGCCTAATTCTGTTTTGCCGCCTCCAGAATGTCATTGTGCCACTGCACTGATTCTTGCTGCTGCTGTCGTGGGAACTCCACACTGTGATCTTTGTGCCACTCTGTGTCATAATACTGTTTTGCCGCCTCCTGAATGTCATTGTGGCCACTGCTCTGCATCTCATGCTGCTGCATTTCGTGACCTACCCACTGTTATCATTGTGCCATTCTGTGGCCTAATACTGTTTTGAGCCTCCAGATTGTCATTTGTGCCACTGGTCCTGATATCATGCTGCTGCTGTCTTGCACTCCACACTGTGTGATTGTGCATTCTGTAGCTTTCTCCTGTTTTGCCACCTCCAGAATGTCATTTGTGCCAACTGCCTGATCTAGTGCTGTGGCTGCGCCGTCCACCTCCACACTCTGTCACTATGTTGCCACTGAGCTCTCCAGCTTGTTTTTTTCCAGCTTTCACTGCCATGACTTTATCAGGCAACATTCCCGCTCAGTTTTTTGGGTTTCAGTTTTGCCCTCTTAAAGTCCCCAGGGAAATTTTATAGTGAAGAGATTCTAAGAGCGGCGGCAGTCATTACTGCGCTGTCATACTAAAACCACAACATGGTTATGAAGACCAAATACCAAGGCTCCCTCTGCATATAAGCATGGCACAATGTTTCTACAGCACTGCAGGCTCTGTGCAGCCGGGATATAGCTGCTTTTTAACGCCGATTCGTTGGCGAAAGTAATTCGGAACGAAACAAATTTTGTCGGAAATGTCGGCGAAGTGAACGAATCGATTTTTGAGAATTCGCCCATCTCTAATAATATTCCAGCAGGACAATGTTTTTTTTTTTATTTTCAGGCTGGAGCATAGATCAAGAAAGGCGAGAATGGTTCAAATGACCAATAAAGTAGAAGTTTGCTGGATTGGCCCCCACATTCCCAAAACCTCAACTCAATCAAACACTTATTGGTGGAATTGAAAAAAATTCTGTATTCATACCCAAGTGAGTCAACCAGTATGTATCAATATTGGGAACCTGTAGAAGAGACCCTGGATGATTGAGAGCATGCCGAGAAGAATTTAGGCAGTGTTGAAAGCCAAAGGTGGGTATAGAAAATATTAACAAAATAATAACTAAGCATATGCTAAATGGTGACAAGTCAGCACCTGTTCGTAGTCGCTTTATGGTAAAATTATATTCTTTGTATTTCCGGATTATGACCCCAACAGTGCTCACTGGAACATTCAGCAGTTTTGAAATTCTTCTGTAATCAAAACCATCAGTATGTTTTGCAACAGTTTGTGAAGATCTTGAGACAGATCATTGGTTTTACCCAGTATGAGATGTTTCCTGAGTGGCACCTTTGTAATGAGACACCTTTTTATAAGCCATCGTTAAAATTGTTTATATTTCACTAAGTGGCGGATTGCTTTTAATTCTGATTTCAGCTTTGTCAAATTTCCATATATTTGTGATACCTTTTTTCTTCAGCTTTAAATGTTTTTTTCCCTGTGTCATTTCTTATTATTGCACAAAAACTAATTTTTGGAAAAAAAAATTGGTAATTGAAAAATACGTTTTCCCCCATGTATTGGGTTGGGCCCCATACAACAATAAACGGGGAAGGGGGAATTAGCCCTGCACTGTCCCTAAAATAATACATCAATATTAAATTTTAGAAAACATAAAAAATAAAATATTACATTTTATTGTACAAAATAAAGTCTACTTCGGATATAAAATATAAAAGTGAAAATCTTGATATTTATTTTGGGTTACAAAGTGTAACTTTACTCTGTCACTGTTTTGGCTTTACTCGATGTACTTTTTGGTTATAAAACAGATAATAATGAAAGAAATGTTATTTGGACCGTATATGTAATGATAGCAAATGTACCGTGTAAAACATTTTGGAAAAACGAGTAAAAAGTGTGAAAATCTAAACTGCAAAAATAAAGAATTAGAACAGACTGAGAAATCCCTTATGGTTTATTGTATTTAAGAAAAATCCAAAACTTGTAAAGTTTACAATTAAACGGGGTAAGTGGCAAAAATTTATGTTTTTACTGGTAATGTTACATAGGACATATGGTGATATTGTTTTGGGAACCAGCCACATGTATCTGACTTGAATGTATTTGATTTATTTGTAGGATGAAAGCTAGCACGCAGCAATAAAATAAATGTATATGGCCAAAAAAAAAAAAAAAAAGACACAAGTAGGTATGTTTGGTCTGTTGTAGCATAAAGCAGGTTTAATAAATACTGGACAAGTCACTAATTTTCTAAGTAAATATATTTCTAAAGGTGTTATTGACATGAAATTCCCCAGATGTTAGTAAAAAACCCCTTTAAAAACCAACCATCAATCCACCAAGAAAGAAATCAGACCAAAGATGTCCAAAAATTTTGGGCCACATTATGAAAAATGTTAGTCTAAAAATCACTTTGTTGCATTGCAACCAATAGAGTGCCCCTTTTTAATTTCTATAGTGCTCTTGAATAAAGAAAATGGGCACTCGATTTGGGTTTCATTGGAACAAAATGAATTTTTTTAACCTAGACAGTTTTTTATAATGTGGCCCCCTGTGTAATTAAAATTATAAAATGGATGGTTAGGTGGTAAATTAAAACTAAACACCCATTTTTTATATTGGGTTTTGTCTAAATTTTTAGTTGGTGTACTGAAACATTATTCAGTTTTGTTTTACTGTTTTTGGGATGGGAAATCATTGAGTCTTTTTCCAAATTTCCTAATTATATTTTAATGGATACTGAAGAGGTCCTACATTAAAAGTTATATTTTATAGATAAAAATATTTTCATTTTTTTAAAAAATTATTGGTTTAGTTTCCCTTTAAGGGAAAAAGTGTTTAATAATAAGAAATGACAAAGAGTATTGAAGCATTGAACACATGAAGAAATAGGGGTCCAAAAAGTCATGGAAAGTCATGACAACAACTGAAATATATCAGTAATAAGAAAGCAATCTTGCCTCTTAGCAAAAAATAATGTCAGCCCATATAAGGGCTTATTTTTTGTGGGGCAAGATGTGCTTTTTAAGGACCTTTTTTTATTTTTTTTTTTACATTTTGGGGGAAGGAAAGTAAAAGGCAATCATGGGGCAAAACGTTTCACCCAAAATAACCGGACCCTAAGGCCATGTTCAAAACGCTTACGCCGTACTGCGCGAATAGGCGCAAATCCGTCCCGTATTACGGTAATTTCCCCAGTTCTATAGGAACTATGGTTCCTTCTTCTCCCCCCTGCAAAAAACGGCAAGCGGGGAGAAAGTGACTGCACTTATCCTGGAGGATATGCCGTGGATAATGGTGTTATGGGGGGGCGAGCAGCCCGGCCCCTTTTCCCCGCCCCTGCCCGGGAACCCGGGGTAATTGTGGGCGAAAAACTCCCTGCAAATTTTTGCCGGCAATAAGCCGGTGAACATAGCCTAAGGTAATCTTGACCTCACCTAACGGAGTACGCGCAATTTAAAGCACGCCCTATTCTTTACCAAACCCTGTGTTTTTTATACATTGGCCCCTTTTGGGAAAAACTGAACAACTCTCAAGACTCATCAGGAAGTTAAAACTTGGGTGGAATTGAGTCTTCCAAAAGACAATAAACCCCAAACATACCCCAAACAAGTTACAAAATGGGTTAAAGGGTAACCCGTCAAAAATTTTGAATGGCCCTCAAAAGCCCCATTTCAATTCTATTAAAATTTTGGGGAAAGGTGAAAAAGGCAGGTGCAGCAAGGCGACCTAAAACGGGGTCAGTTACAAAAGTTTGTCAGGAGGAATGGGCCAAAATTCCTACCCAAATACAGTAAAAGCTTGTGGAAAGGGTATTAAAATGTTTGACCCCAATCATACAGTTTAGGGAAGGCAAAAACAAAATAAAAAATGTTGTAAACTTTTGACTTTGCAGAAAGTAATAAAAATGCCTTAAAAATTATCACAATAACTCAGAATAAACCTTACCCGTTTAAGTAATTTAGAATTACCAAAATTATTCATATTCATTTGTCAAATACCAGAATAAGGAGAGAGGGGGAATTTTTAATGCATTACATACATTATATATAAATTATAATATATATATATATATATAATATATATATATATATATATATATTATATATATTATAGTGAGCTTGCACAGCTCTGGGATCACATCACAAGTCCTTCGGGCATGAGACAGAGGCAGATATCTGGTACAAACGGATTCTTGCTTCTGTGTGTTTATTGTACCAGCAGAACAAAAATGGATGGCAATACATGCCCAGCAAACATATAAACATAAACAAAACTCCTGCTCGTCGGAGCGCTTACTAAACATAGGTGTAGTTCCCTCAATAGCACCTTGGGGTGACGGTGTAGCAGACACTGGCTTCCAGCAGTGTGAACGTCTCCAGCTCAGAAGGTAGACTGGAGATACAGCCAACGCCCAGTCAGCTTACCTGCTGACCTTATATACAGCCGAGAAATCCCGGAGTGGAGCCATGGGGAGTAAGCACCCACTCTGCTCTATGCTTACTCCCAAGGCTGACCCAGGAATGGCTGGAAGCCATACTAACATACAACTTAAATGTATGTCGACAGTCTGTACTGTCGACACCTATTTAACAATGGCCTTTCACTCCACCAAGGCTCCTTACCTTGGTGGCATGTGTTTTGCTCTCTCGGCATACGTCCAGAACCTGGCTGGGATATACACTCCACTGTAGACCTTCCCAGCTGCGGCCTTACAATATATATATATATATATATATATATATATATATATATATATATATATATAATATATTATATATATATATTATATATATAATATATATATAATATATATATTCTCTCTCTCTCTCCTTATTATATACAGACAGTCCCCGGGTTACAAACCGGATAGGGACTGTAGGTTTGTTCTTAAGTTGAAATTGTATGTAAGTCGGAACAGGTATATTTATTAAATGTAATTGCAGTAAAAAAAAAAAAAAGTTTTGGATAGTGCAGGGAACAGATTTTACATTTGTTTTGCTGTCTGTGCCCTTTTTTTTGAAGATTTCACCTCACCTTCTGTATCTCATGTGCAGCTATGGCATGCTGGCACTTGGTTATCATGGGGCGTGACTGTTGAATGTCAGCCACACCCCATAACTCTCCGTTTGTAACTAGGGGACGTATGTAAGTCGGAACGATGTAAGTCAGGGACTGCCTTTATATATTGGAGTTTGGATATCATTATTTTAAAATTGACATATTAAAGGTTGTGTTTTAGCCTGTAATTTAGACCAGTGATTTTCTTTTGATATAGACTAAGAATAATTATTCTATTGATGGTTCATAAACATATAAGCCCCATTAAGTTCCCAAAAAAAAGAAAATACATTTAAAAATGATGCCAACATAAAGTAGAAATCTGGTAGATGCTAGTTCTAAACTATTTTGTGTTTATTATTACAAATTTTGAAATGACAAATTTAAAAAAAAATTCACAAATAAATCAGGACCAATTATTTATTTATTACTAACTTAAAGCACAATGTGTCATAAGAAAATAATCTCTGAATCAGTTGGATAAGTGAAACCATTAAAAAGTTCATCCCACCTAAATTGACATATGTCTATCGTAGAGGTTAAAAGCATTCTGTGCGGATGGGTGGAGTGGATGACCAAGATGGAAAAACAATGCAAAAAAAAAACAAAAAAAACTATCAGCGCATCCAAAACAATTTTAAAGAAAATGATGTAGCTGCATGCTGACATGGATTTTTTGGATTGTTTGAGTTGGGGGAGGGGGAGGGGGCAGCCTCCATAGTGGTTGTTCACTCAACCCACCCATACTGTTTTTAATCAGTCTAGAGTGTAGCTGGGACCTTGAGTCCTAGAAAGTATAGAGGCCTGAGAAGGCACCAAGAGAGGTGATAATTTTATCGTTTAGCCCCCATCTGATCTGAGGTCACCTTGTTGTTGGTGGATGAGCTCTCGCAGTTGAGTGCTAAAAACTTCAAATTTTCATGCAGCCAAAACGTAGCAGAAAAAGTTTGCATATTCATTATTTGTCTGTCACTTAGCATTTATAGAGTGCTGCTAATACGTTTTTGTACCACTAAGGGCACAGTCGTATGAGCGATGTATGGGACCAGCAGGAAACACTCAGGATCTCTTTTTATTGTACAGTAGTCCCAGCTTGTACCAAAGTTTATTAAAATATTTGATAACTCCTTTTAACCTTCATAAGTGAACACTCTTTTTCTTGCACTAATTTTCTTAAAGAAATATGACTGGTACGATGATATAATGTAGCACACTGCTCTGCTTATTTTTTCTAATTTTTCTATGAAAAAAGCTTTGTTTTAATCATGTCAATAGTGTCGCTTAGGATATTCTCTAAAGCATACATACATGTTAAAAATTAAATTACTTGCTGAAGTAATGACATTTAAGAGCAGGTGGAATAGCAGTATTGAAACCTACAGGGAACAACTGCTGAAAACAAGAACTTAATTGTTTTCCATATGCTGCAGTGGGGCCTATTATATTGTGGTGTCATGAAGACAAGCCCCTCTTAATTTTGGCTGTCCTTTTTCTGACTTATAGTTCTTCCTCTCAAATGGACAAGACGTTAAAACAATAAAATGTGCACAGCTGTTTCTGCCATTTATTATGTCTTTAAACTCTTAGCATTTTATATTACCGGTGACCTCCCTGCTGTTTCAACAATATTCTGTTTTGCCCAGGAATATACTGCAATATATATTTGCTTTATCTACTTTTTAATCTATCTATCTATCTATCTATCTATCTATCTATCTATCTATCTATCATCTACTACATCTATTATTACTATTTTCGTCTATCTATCTATCTGTCTGTCTCTTTGTCTATCTATCTATCTATCTATCTATCAATATATCTAACTATCTATCTATCTATCAATCTATCTATCTATCTATCTATCTATCTATCAGTCTAGCTATTGTAACGGTCAGTGGACCACTACAAGCGATGGTATTAAGACACGCCAGGGAGCGGAGTCTAAGTAGGTCCGGTTTTCACCAGAGCCTGCCGTAAAGCGGGATGGACTTGCTGTGGCGGATTGCTACCAGGTCGCTACCGCTGACGTGTCGTGCTTGCAGTGGCTGCCAAGGTGTGGCGTGGTACAGAATCGTTAGGCAGGCTCGTAGTCGGGGACAGGCAGCAATGGTTCGTAGTCGGGGACAGGCAGAAGGACATGACAGGAGGCAAAGGTTCGTGGTTAAGGGACAGAGGCAGAAGGTACGGTACACAGGAGCATGGCGAGGTAAGTGGGACTCAGAGCTGCCGGAGCGCCCGCAGCCCGAGTACCCAGGCTGCGGCGCCGGCCGCAGCTGGGGATGCTGTGGAGGTGTGGATGTGCCTGCGATCCGACACGGGGGTCGCAGGGACACCCATAACAGTACCCCCCTTTGACCTCCCCCTCATTCTGGCCCTCATAAACCTAGACAAGAGGCCACGATCGAGGATGTTCTCCTCCGGCTTCCACGACCTTTACTCCGGCCCAAACCCCTTCCAGTCGACCAAAAAAAATTGTCTCCCCCTAACTGTCTTCATGGCCAAAATTTATTTGATGGTAAAAACATTGGTGGAGTCAGCTACGGGAGACGGGGGGACCACTGACCGAGAGAACCGGTTATGGACGACCGGTTTCAACAGGGAGACGTGGAAGGAGTTTGGGATGTGCATAATAGGAGGGAGTCGGAGCTTGTAGGCCACCGGATTGATGCGCCTCAGCACTTCAAAGGGGCCTAAAAACCGGGAACCCAGCTTGGAGTTAGGGATTTTAAATCGGACATACCTAGCAGACAGCCACACCTTATCCCCCGGAACAAAGTAAAAAGGGGGTCTTCTTTTCTTGTCCGCTTGGACCTTCATACGGGCCGAGACCTGGAACATAGATTGGCGCGTCTCCTTCCAAACGGCAGATAGGTCGCGGACCAGATTATCCAGCGCAGGGACATCGGAGAAGGCCGAGGGCAGAGGAAGGGGAGGGTGGGGATGCCGACCGAAGACGATGAAGAAGAGATGCCCCAGCGGAATCAGAGTCCAGAGAATTTTATGAAAACTCCGCCCATGGCAACAGACTGGACCAATCATCTTGTCTTGCGGATACGAAGTGGCAGAGATAGGTACCCAAGACTTGGTTCACTCTCTCCACTTGCCCATTAGATTGCGGGTGGTACGCGGAAGAGAAATCCAGTTCCACTTGTAGTAGAGAACAGAGGCCTTGCCAAAATCTCGAGACGAATTGAACTCCCCGATCCGAGACAATATGTAGGGAAGTCCATGCAGACTGAAGATATGCTTAAAAAAGAGATTGGCGAGTCGAGGAGCAGAAGGGAGACTGGGCAAGGGAATGAAGTGTGCCATTTCTGAAAAACCATCAGAGGGAGGCAGATCGGTGATGAAGTCCATGGCAATGTGACCCCAGGGACTCTTAGGAACCGGCAGAGGCTGTAGCAAACCTGCAGGTTTGAGGCGCGGTGATTTGTTGTGGGCACAGGTGGTACAGGCTTCCACGAACTCCTCCACATCTTTAGTGAGATCGGGCCACCAGTAGAACCGTGAGATCAAAGAACAAGACTTCCGCACCCCCGGATATCCAGCAAAACGAGAGCCCCCATTTGAGAATCCGTAGCCGGAGCGCAGGGCGCACATACGTCTTACCCGGAGGAGCACGTTGGAGGGTTATGGGAGCTGGAGTTACGATGTGCCGAGGAGCGGCCTCCTTTTCTCCACTTACATCAGAGGCACAGGAAAGGGCATCGGCCTTGACGTTCTTCTCTGCTGGTCGGAAATGGATAACATAATTGAACCGGGCGAAGAACAGAGACCACCTTGCTTGTGGTGGGTTGAGACTGTTGGCCAGAAGCTCCCGATCCCTGATGGTATAGTTCCTTTCTGCAGGTGAAAATGTTCTGGAAAAGAACCCACAGGTCCGAGTCTTGCCTTTGGACCCCTTTTGGGTGAGGACCGCTATAGCCCCCATGGAAGAGGCATCTTCTTCTAAGAAGAAGGGTTTCTCGGTATCAGGCCGAGACAACACATGTTCAGAGGCAAATGCTGCTTTCAGCTTGGACAAAGCTTCTTTGGCTACTGGTGGTCACAGTTTCTGGTTGGCATGCTTTTTGGTAAGAGCTACAATCGATGCCACCAACGTTGAGAAATGTGGGATGAACTGCCTGTAGTAATTTGCAAAGCCCAAGAAGCGTTGTATGGCCTGGAGACCGACGGGTCGTGGCCAGTGTAGAACGGCGGAGAGTTTAGTGTGGTCCATCTGCAGGCCCTTGTCCGAGATTATATATCCGAGGAACGGGAGTGTAGTCTGGTGAAACAGGCACTTTTCTAGCTTGGCATAGAGATGGTTCTCACGCAGGCGTTTCAGGACCTGGCGCACATGCGACTGGTGGGTGTCCAGATCAGGCGAAAACACCAGAAGGTCATCCAAGTAGACAACCACGCAGACATACAGGAGATCTCTGAAAATGTTATTGACAAATTCTTAGAAGACTGCTGGAGCATTGCACAAGCCAAAGGGCATCACTAAATACTCAAAGTGCCCATCACGATTATTGAAGGCCTTCTTCCACTCATCACCTTCTCGGATCCGGATGAGATTATATGCCCACCGCAAATCCAACTTGGAGAAGACTTTAGCTCCGCAGAGACGATCGAAGAGTTCAGTAATAATGGTAAAGGATACCGGTTTTTGATAGTGATCTTGTTGAGACCCCAGACCAAATTTTAGGGGGCGAAGGGAACCATCCTTTTTTCTCCACAAAGAAAATCCGGCACCTGCGGAGAAGTTAGACTTGCGGAAAAGCCGTTTGTAAGTTTTCTTTTAAATTTGGCCGACATAGCTTGAGTCCAGGGACCGAGAGTGGGTAGACCCTACCCGGGTGGACAGCCCCCAAGCAGGGCTAAGGACAACAGGGGACGATGGAAAATAGATTGTCTTGATATGGGTGGGAAGCCTTAAGGGCTTGAGAGGAGATGGGAGGAATGGGGGCGCACCGACGAGGTGCCGATAGGCACGAGATGGCAAACTCGACCCTAACCAAAACTTGCCCTCTTCCAGTCGACATGGGGGGGGGATGTTGCAGCCACGGAAGCCCCAGATGGGCAAACCAGGAAGCGGGGACACAAAGAATGCATCTTCTCCTTGTGTAAAGCTCCAACTTGTAGGACCACCGGTTCAGTCCAGAAAAGGATGGAGTTTACGAGTTTTCCCCCAACGGGCAAAAGACCACGAAGATGATACTTGGCCACTAAAGCCAACCCTAAAAATTCCCGGGGAGACCGGAATCCAAAAGGCGCCACTTAAACGAGATCGCCTCTGTCCCAATGGAGTGCCTAGGCCAGGACTTTTCCCCCGGGGAGGGACTGACCACAAAGGCAAACCCTTTGGGCCTTTCCGACGGGGAAATTTCCTGCGATAAGTTCCACGGGAGGGAAAAACTTGGGGGATGAAGCCCCGCAGGCTTTTGGGTCCCCATCAAACTTTACGGGCCGGGGGTTTCCCCCCGGACTGCTGCCATGGGAGGA
>JAODAL010047208.1:0-30165 GCA_025379985.1 Phyllomedusa bahiana | reverse complement strand
GTTAATAAAGGGTGGGGGCAGGGTAACCCAGCTCATGAATAAAAGGACCCTCTCGGCAGAGCAGGAACATTTTTTAAGGTCTATTTTTTAATATTATGTTTCCCCAAAAAAAAAAAAAAGAACTGAATATTGTTTATATTCTAAACTATAAGATTAAAGGAAAAAAAAATTCAGTGTGTAACAATAGTCATAAGAAAACCTATAATGTTCATGAAAAGCTGTAAAAATACATGAAAGTACATTAGATTTAAACAAAAAGATAAAACAAAAATAATGTAATTTTCACATAGGATAAAATATATAAAAAAAAAAAAACATGGCCAGATCGAAAAACCTTTCCCTGACACTTGACTAGGATGGGGGAATTGATTCAAACGAAGTGGAATTCTTTTTTAGAATTTCTTAATTGGGTTTTCGGAACGAAGTCGTGTTTGGGGAAAATTCGCGGGGAACGAAGTGTGCTTTTTTGTTTTAAAATTTGGCTGCGGCACATGGCGTTACATGGGGCAAAGCACTTGGGGGAAGAAGGGCATAGCTGCATGCATGTGCAGGATAAGCCAATCAGAGACCGGCGGGATTCTTGAGTACCCGCACTATATAAGTCCCCGGGCCGATTTGGGGGTCATTTCCCCTCCACTGTCTATTAGGGAAGGTGCTTCCACGGTGCTAATGATATCTTTACTAAAATCATTTTTTTACAGCGATTTTTGTGGGGTGTTTTGTTGTTAGGACTGCTTCTCTTAAAAATTTATTTTGTTTTTTTTGGGGTATTGGATCGAAGTCCAGTGTGGTCCAATGCGGTATACATTTTTTAATTTTTTCTGCTCACGCACTTGAAAATCCAAGGGGGATCTAAGCTGTCCTGTTGTTTCATTTAAAAAAAACAAGTTTTTAAATACAATACCATTCATTTTTGGTTTTTCTAATTCTTTTGCGCATTTTACATCCAGGGGTTAATTAAGCGTTGTTTGTGCTGTGGTGCTAAAAGAAAAGTTTTTTCATCCCTAAAAGAATTTTTCCTGTTGCTTTTCATAAAAGAAGGTTAAATTTCGTTTTTTTCCTTTCTGTGTCGTAAATTCCCCCATTGAACCGCTACAAGTGGGAGTTTTTGGTGTCAATTCTTTTGCGCATTTTTTCATCCAGGGGTTAATTAAGCGTTGTTTGCTGTTTTGGTGACTAAATAAAAAACGTCTTTTTTATCGCCAAAAAAAGAATTTTTCCTGTAGATAATTTCCAAACCGAAGGTTTTTACAAGTTTTTCGTTTTGTACCGAAAAATCCGCCATTTTAAACGTCAAATGGTGTTTTTGGGGTTTCTAATTTTTTGCGCAAAATTTCCCAAGGGTTAACTAATTTTTTTTTTCAGTTGTCTTAGTAAAAGAAACCCTTTTTTTCACCGCCAAAAAAAAACAATTTTGCCTGTGTAATTTTTTCCGAGTTAATTAAGCTGTTTGTGTTTTACTTTTAGTAAAAAACAAAGTGTTTTTTAAAAGACACATACAAACAATTTTTTTCCGGGCCCTTTTGGGAGCGCAATTTATATCCAAGGGTTACCCAAGCTTCTGTGGGTTCATTTGGAGTCAAAAAAAGGGTGTGTTTTTTCATATACAGATTTTCATCAAAAGTGTCTGTACATTTTAAAACAAACAGTATGTCAGACGAGGGTGGCGGCTCTGCCTGCGGTGGCAGTGGACAAACATTTCCGAAAAGGGCCCAGGTCGAGACAGCAAGGGGGACGTCGCGCAGGGGCACTCGGTGAGGCCCCAACGCCCCTGTAAAGCGGCCGGTGTTGTTGCAACCAAGGGTTTTGATTGGTTGACTAGGGACCTCTTCCCCAGATGACATCTGACAACCCCCGCCAAGGTGGGGGGAAAACCTCGACACAACACTTTGTTGGGAAAGGCCGGGAGCGGGTCAGCGGCCCCCATGTCCTCAGCCCCCCTCGTCCCATCCCCTTCCCCAGCAGGGATTATATGTGGTCTGGGTCGGCCATATATAGCGAGGATGAACAATTTGAGGAGGGCAGTAGCAGCACTTGGCAGCGAGAAAAGGGGCCAATACCCTGCTCCTTGCAGTAGGAGGCAAAGTATAGATGTTGAAGTGGTATGGGTGGTCATGTTGTGAGGGGTCAGCCTCTGCATACCAAGACCGGTGATGAGGACAGCAGTGATGATGAAACACAAATAGATGATGATGTAGCCGACCGCACTTGGGAGCCGGGTGAGGCAAGGGCTTCATCATCGTCAGGAGAAGAGGGCGTCAGCTTGCGCGTCAGGCAGCGGCGCAGCCAGCACGTGGGTTGTGTGGCCGTGAGTCAGCAGGACAGCAGCAGTGTGAGGTCATGAGCCAAGCGGCCACGGAGTAGAAAACCCACTTCGCAGGTCCAAGAGTGTAGCGGCACAGGGGCTCAGCGGGGGCGCGGCGGTATGTAGTCATCTCAGGGCGGAGCGTTGGCGGTAAATCAGCTACTCGGCGGTGTGGCAGTTCTTTGCTAAGACACCAGATGAGCCGAATATGGGTATATGTAGAATCTGTGGGCAGAAAGTGAAGCGTGACCAGGGAGCTAACGTTGGCACCACGACCCTGCGTCAACACATGCAGCGTCACCATCCGGTGGCCTGGGAGAAACGTGGCTCAGATGTGGTGGTCCATCCTGCGGCAGCAGCAGCAGCGGCCAGTGGCACGCATGCCATTGCAGCCAGTCAAGGCTCCACCATCTCTACAGAAAGGAGCTGTTTCTCTTTGACATCATCTCCCGGTCCAGATGCCCTGCTCCTACGCTACTCATGGGCCAGCAGTCGTTCAGCGAGGTGATTGCAATGAGATAACAGATGCATTCAACCATCCTAAGGTGCAGCAGCTGAACATGCTCCTGTCCAAGTTGTTGGTACTTGCAGTCCCTCACCCTTTTCCCAAAAGGTGGATTCTGCACCGTTCAGAGAAACTAATGGCCTGTGCCGAGCCGAGCCGAGGTGAAGAGTTCCAAGCCATAATTTCTTTTCCAAAAAGGCACTACCAGCCCTTCACAAATATGTAGAACAGAAGGTGGGCCAGTCCTTGAGCTTATCGGTTTGTTCCATGGTGCATGGCAGCACAGACATGTGGAGCTGTAACTATGGTCAGGGCCAGTACATGTCCTTTATGACCCACTGGGTGAATGTGCTTCCTGCCCAGCCTCACCAACAACTTGTTCAGGAGATGCCGCTTTCTCCTCCACGTTTTCATACTGCTGTTCCTGCGCCAAAGTCCGCCTCCTCCTCCACCACCACCTCAGCCTCCACAAGTGCTGCTCCATCATACCAAATGTGTCACGCAGTTCTACACCTGGTTTGGCAAACGAAGTCACACAGGGGAGGAAGTGCTCCATGTCATCCAGCAAGAAATCGATGTGTGGCTTTCTCCGTGCCAACTGCAAATCGGAACCAGGGGGACGGACAATGGGAGGAACATGGTGTCCGCACTGCACCGAGGAAGGATGCTACATGCGCCATGCAGGGCGCATGTGTTCAATCTGGTTGTGAAAAGGTTCCTGAAGTCTTCCACGATCTTCAGAAGATTCTGAAATTGGCCAGGAAACCGTGCATGCACTTCATCTATTCCTACAAGCCAAGGAACACCCTCCTCGAATTGCGGCGGCAGAACGGCCTCCCCCAACACACTCTGATATGTGATGTTTCCACCCGTTGGAATTCCAGCCTGCACATGTTGGACCAACTGTATGAACAGAGAAAGGCCATTAACGATTTTTTGATGATCCAGGCGGACAGGAGTACTCCCCTGTGTAACTTTGATGTCAGCCAGTGGCAGCTCATGCGTGACACCTGTCGTTTGTTGAGGCCATTCGAGGAGGCGACGTTATATGTCAGTCGCTAGGACTATGGGATGAATAACGTCATTCCACTGCTTCATGTACTGGAACAGATGCTGAAAAATCTGTCTGGGCAGGGGACTGGAGACGTGGCGACTACATCTTGCGGAAAAAACATACAGAAAATGGGACATTACTTACTCAAAAAAAAAAGCTTGTGTCATGGGGCCCCATTACCAACTAATACCTCATATTTAATATTTTTCCAGTATGCCCTTTTTTATTTGCCCAACAGTGCTGGGGAGCAGAGTGTGCCAGTGTTGTGTTGGACACTTAGAAAATGCTCGGCAGCCCGCCTGGTCTAATAGTATAGGTGTCACTAATAGGTTGTAAGCCAGTATTGTGTACCACACGTATCTATATTTATGGCACACTTTTGTATCGCCTTATTATATGCAATTGTAGTACCGGCAACCACCACTCTCATGCCACTGAGTTGTATGAGTGATTGTTTCATTGGTTACTTTGCATCTGTGCAATCTCCCCATGCATTATACTGTGGCTTTTCTGCATGCTGGTGTGAATAGGTGTTAAGTTGGTGTGCAGTTTTTCATCTTGCTCATGCAATTAGCTGCACATGTGATCTTTTTCCCAGTCAGCATAAATGGCAAGTTGCTAGCTACTGGGTTCATGTTTGTTCAGCCATTGAGCTGTTCACAAGCCCCAAAGAATTGGAGTGTTTTTTTGACTACATCTTGCGGCCACATGAGTCCGGTGGGGACTGAAATGGAGGAGGAGGAGGACATTGGAGCAGAAGCATTGTCTGGTGCAATGAGTGGATTTTCTACCCAGGTGACAAGAGAGGAGGAGCAGGAGCAGCTGGAGGAGGAAGATGGAGATGAGGAAGATGAGGCAGATGACCCGCAAGCACCGTGGCAGTATACAGTGGAGATGGAGGCATGGAGCCCCTCGGAATCACTTGTGCAGATGGCCCGCAGCATGCTGATTTGCCTGGCTAGTGACAGCCGAATAGTCAGCATCCAGCAGAGGGATGACTTCTGGCCCTCCACCTATGGGACCCTCGCTACGGATCCAAAATGGGAGCCTTTTTCCAGCTGCTGAGAGGGAGGACAAACTCAAATACTATAGGGAAATCCTCCGTAGTCAGTTGGCCGCTGCCTATGTGCAGCATCTTCCCTCCTCTGACAGGTCTGACCGGGGGGTTCTTCAGCGCTCACGTACTACAGCCGCGGTTGCTGGGGGGAAGGTGGGGGGGGTAGGAACAGTACTAGCTCCATCAGCAGCAAACTAAGTCTGGAGTCACTGATGAGCAGCTTCCTTCACCCGCCTAGTGAGGAGGGCAGTCGCCAGCAGCAGCAGCAGCAGCAGCAGGACCTGGAGCAGTCCCTGAACCAACAGGTTGTGGCCTAACTTGGACAGCACTCTGCCACCCAGTTAGAAAGATCTGCTGGACTACTTGGCAGCCACCTGGATGTGTGGCCGCAACTTGCCGAGTTTGCAGTGGAGAAGCTGTCCTGCCAGCCAGTAGTGTGGCATCAGAGCGGGTGTTCAGTGCGGCGGGGGCCATCGTTACCCCAAGGAGAACCCACTTGTCCACGGGAAATGTGGAAGATGACCTTTGTCAAGATGAATCAGGCGTGGATCGGCCAGGATTTCCCCCACACCAATCCCTTAGGCGTCGACTACATCGCCATGACGCCTCACCAAAACTGTGAGAAATGATTCTGGGTTCAAAACTACCTGCCTCAGCCACTATTCTGATGCCGCCACCCGCCTGATGCCACACATCTGCTGCCGTTTCTCCATCAGCCTACCACCATTTTTTACCCGGGACTGGTATTGCCCCCCCCCCCCACACTCTGTCTTTGTGCCACTCTATGACCTCCTGCTGCGGCTGCTGCTGTTGCTGGTGCCGTGCATCCAACTGTGTCTTTGTGCTTACTCTTGACCTCATGCTGCTGCTGCTGTTGTTTGCTGCTGCGGTCACCCCCACACCCTGTCATTGTGCCACTCTCTGATCATGCTGTTGCTCTGCCGTCACCTCCATCTCTGTCATTGTGCCATCTGTGGCCAACTACTGTTTGGCCCACCTCCAGAATGTCCCTTTTGCACTGTCTGACTCTGCTGCTGCTGTGGATGCTGCCGTGACCTAAAACTGTGTCTTTTTGCCTTGTGGCCTACTCCTGTTTTTGCACCTCCGAAAGTCTTTTGCACTGTCTGACTATGCTGCTGCTGCCGTGCTCCCACACTGTGTCCTTGTGCCACTCTGTGGCTTAATCCTGTTTTGCCACCTCCAGAATGTCATTGTGCCACAGTCTGACCTCATGTGCTGCTGCCGTGACCTCCAACTGTGCAATTGTGCCACTGTCTGACTCATGCTGCTGTGGCTGCTGCCGTACCTCCCCACTGTGTCATTGTGCCACTCTGTGGCCTACCCCTGTTTTTCCCACCTCCAAAATTTGTCATTGTGCCACTGTCTGACCTCATGCTGCTGCCACCGTCACCTCACTCTTGTCTTTGTGCCACCTGTGGCCTACTCCTGTTTTTGCCACCTCCTGAATGTCATTGTGCCACTCTCTGACCTCATGCTGCTGTGTCTGTCGTGACCCCACACTGTGTCATTGTGCAATCTGTGGCCTACTCCTGTTTTTGCCACCTCCGACTGTCATTGTGCCACTGTCTGACCTCTTTGCTGCTGCTGCCGTGACCTCCACACTGTGTCATTGTGCCACTCTGTGGCCTACCCCAGGTTTTTGCCACCTCCAAAATGTCATTGTGCACTCTCTGACCTCATGCTGCTGCTGTGGCTGCCGCCTTTACCTCACACTCTGTCACTGATGTTGCCACCTGAGCCCTCTGCTTGTTTTTTTCCAGCTGTCTCTGCCATGACTTTATCAGGCTACATTCTCGTTGAGTTTTTTGGTCAGTTTTGCCCTCTTAAGTGCCCAGGGAATTTTATAGTGAAGCGATTCTAAGAGCGGTGCTCGTCATCTGCGTGTTCATACTAAAAACAACATTGTATGAAGACCAAAACCAAGCTCACTCTGCATATTTAAGCATGGCGCAAGTTCTACAGCACCCTGCAGGCTCTGTGCAGCTGGAAATAGTGTTTTTTAACGTGATTCGTCCCAAAGTATTTCGGACCGAATTGAATTTTGTCGGGAAATTCAGCGAAGTGACCGAATCCAATTTTTTGAGAAATTCGCCCATCTCTAACTATGACCTTCTGTTCTTACCGCACTTAACTTTTCAACTGATGATGACTGCCATAAACTATAAAGTCCAGGTGGTGGTCATCCTAACTCAGCACAATTTTCTAGATCGTTGGGCCAAAATCATTTTATGTGACCCATGAAAATTTAAACTCAGTGAGCAGAGATAGACAAGGTGAGAACAAGGACTAAGAGTTGTCGAAACGCGTCTGCCTGCCGTCTAACCATGTACATATCACCTGTTTATTAGTTATTCAAATAAAGGAGCTGTTTTGTTTTACCTGAACACTGGCCCGAACTTAAATATTAGAGATAGCAAGTCATAAATATTAGAGATAGACAAGGTCAAACCATCGCATGGCATGGGGGGGGGGGGCGTCAGCCAGGAAGTGGACGCTATCTTGGATTCTAAGCTATTTCGCAACCTCCACACTGCTCTAGTTCAGCAACTCACAAGTACTGGTAAAGCTCTGCAACCCACCAAGCACTTTAGCCAGCCTCCAAGGCCTTCTGTGAGAGAAAACATAATGCTGATGTGGTCCAAAGTGAAAATTAATTTGACAACCTACCTTAGAGGACTTCTATGTAGGGCTGGGAGAAAAGGTAGGCAACCGCCTAATATGCCACTTCATCCCAGGCAGAAAAAAATGGCACAAGAAGGTTGGAGGGGGTGGAATTTTCCATAGTGGGGGGACTATATGCCTTATATGCCTAAAGCACAGAATACCTTGTCCCAGTCCTGCTCCTATGCCACGTTGGAGTGCTCCAGTATTCGCTGGGAGACCTGTTTTTCCATTGATCCAACAGGTTTTCTAGCTGTTATGACAGAAGCTGTTGTTACATATATTTCTCTTATTATCTCAGTGTTTGATACGACATTTCAGTGATTAATTTCCGTTCTTTGTTGTCTGTTTCAGACTTTAGAATGTGTTTTCTGTTTGGATCTAGCCCAGCGTCCTGCAACCTCTTAACATATTACAGCTCTCCGGAGATGAATGTCTTGTTCCATCTGCTGTACGTCCTACTGTCATTCATGCTGCCCCGATGCCCAGAGATCTGCTCACAGAGTTTGCTCCCACATGTCTCTCGACACATTTCAACTAATTTTTCTAAGTCATAAAAAGATAAAAGGGTTAATCCATCAAATCCATCAGAATCTTTGGTTTTCCCATGATTTTATTAAAACAGGCCCTCGGGGAATACATTGGATCCTTTTCTGAAATTGGAATGTTCTCAGAACTTTCGAGACTATCATCATGAAATACAGAAGCTCTTTTTCATAGCGAGTGACTTTGAGACGTGTTCTGGAAGGATCTGACTTTTTGAACTGTTTTGGGGAAGTAATGTGAGGCCCGGACCATATTCCTTTATCTAAACCTTCCTAGCTGGAATGATTCAGTGTCTGAGAAACATGTAAGAATGATCCAACATAAAGTCAATGAAGGACAGGACTTGTGCGAAAACCAATAAGGGTACGGCCCAACGGCAAAAAAATGTTGATCGGATTCTAATTAAGAATCTGGCCAGTATTTTATCTTTTTTTAACAGTTTTAGGGGACAGTCTCTGGCACAGTTTGTGGATTTCGGTCGTTCCCTTAACCATTAAACATTACATGTTCCAAGTTTTTTTAGAACAGGGGTCCCCGACTCAGTCCTCAGGGCCCACCAAAAGGCCATGTTCTCAGGCTTTCCTTAGCATTGCACAGGTGATAGAATTTATGGTCAGTGCAGTCTGTGGGAGATCCTGAAACATGACCTGTTGGTGGGTCTTGAGGATTGGGGTTGGGGAACCCTGTTATAGAGTACAGCTCAGATTTTCTATCAAATTCTATAGGGAGAGTTGACATTCTTTTTTCAGATGGTTTTCAAAACTCACCCTAAGAGGACTAAGGGCGACATGTATGAATCTCTCCGCGTCGGAGTGCACGTTTTCGCCAGTTTTCTGGCGAAATTTGCGCCTCATGCATGTCGGCGCCCGAGGTGCGCTTATACATGATGTGTAAAGTCCGCCGCGTCTCGTCAGTGTGTGAGGCGCAGTGCGGGACTTGGGCGAAGTGCGGGACTGCGCCGAACATGTATTCCGATTCGAGACAGGCTGGAAAACAGCGAAAAATCATTAAAGATGTCCGTGCGACATGGAGTATGAATAAAAAAATCGCTGTCACGTCAAGGGAGGTGCAGTGAGCCCTAACTGGTACCCAGCCCACTGCCCCTGCCAACTTGATGTGCTGCCCTAGGCGGCGATGGAAGGGGCGACAGTCCCTGCGTAAAAAGTGCGGGGGCCGTGAGAAGCAAGAAGGGTCGACAGTCGGGTAAAATATCAAAGGAACCCCAAAACCCAAGAATAGAACCAGAGGAATAAAAGTAAACCAGCCGAGGTGCAAAAGCAAAAAAATCAGGAGACAAGCGGGGAAAGGAGAAAAAGCCGAGGTCGGGCCAGATAAGAAAAAAAAAACCAAAAGCCAAGAAACAAAGTAGCAGGTTTATCACAGGCGCGCACACAGCCTTCAGGGAGTTTAAAGGGGTTCCCGGGGTTTCCGCCCGCGTGATTGGAGCGGCCCCCGGGTCCCCCATTGGTGGTCCTGCCCCTGTCGGATGGCTGGGCCCCTGTCACTCACAGAGTTTAGCAGCAATTATAAGGGGGGAAATCGTGCATCAGCTGCTGTACCCTGCAGATGCTGACCCTGGCTTTGCCCCCCCTGACAGTACCCCCTTTTAGGGGGGCCATGGCCCCTTCCCTGGTTGGGTTTGTTTTGGGGTAGACTCATGGAATTCCTCCTAGGAAATCAGCATGGATAGGTTTCGGGAACCCAAATGATCTTCCGGGGACAATACCCCTTTCCCCAATTTGGACCAGGTACTGAGTGCCCTTTGGCCCTTACGCGAATTAAACTACGGGCGACTTTTTTTTCTAACTCCCCCCCCTATGCGAATGGTAAAGGGGCTGAGGGCGGAGTCAGGGGCTGAATATACCTCTTACGAAGTGCCCCGGGACACGTTATGTATCGGGGGGGAAGGGGGGTTTGATTTCGCTGTAAGCCCCGGGGGTTAACCCACCTCTGAACCAAAAATAACGTTCAGGTACAGGGGGAGGGCTTTTCACCGGAGGAGAGTTTGGGAACCTTAGCCCGGAGCCAGACTTAACAAGATGCCGATAGGCCTAAACGCTGCACGCTGCTTTCAGATAGAATTCAGCCTGACATCAGTATTCCCCGAGGGTTTAAGGGAAAAATTCTGTCAACACCCCGCTGTCCCCCCTGACAAATTTCCTGAATTCCAGTCAACACTGGATTTGTTTTTGAAGCCCGGGAGCCCAAAACCACATCAGCGGGCAGCTCCTCCTGACGAATAGAAAACTTTTCATTTTTGGATCCCCCACCTCTCCAGTTTGGGGTACATTTGAATTGCACCCCGGTAGTGGGGTGGAGTCAATAGTCACTACCCGGCGACAATAGCGTCACAAGGTAGGCCCCGAGTTTTTGGGGAAAGATGCATCAACAAAAATTTGGAAATGATCCCAAAACCCAAGCCTCCCAGAACGGACAGCGAAAAAGTATGAAATTTAATGGGTAGCAGCAAATTATTAGATACAAAAGGAAATACCTGCTGCCTAGGTGATCTCTGCTGACCACCTAGGGTTTTAGTTTTTTCGACCTGGTCTTTGTTTGTGCTTCCTGTTTGTGTCCATTTCCCCGTAGAAGCACAAAACCCCCCAGCGAGGTTTTTTTTCGGTGCAGCCGCAAAAAACGAAAAAAACCCCCATTGATGGGTCCTCGAGTTTAAATCGAAACAACGGGTTTGGGGTGACCATGGTTTTGGACCCGGGGGGGGGCCCTTTTCTGCCGTCTCTCCCTAAAAATTTGTCCCGCGGGAAAGGGCCGTGCCATGGCCTCATTAAGGTACCCGGTGTAGAGAAAGCCCAATAAATCCTTCACATGGTAGCTAAACCCCAATCTAAAGGCATCTAAAGGGTGCGTGTTCCACCCAGACGGAACGCACCCGCGCGAAATTCGAAGCAAAACTCCTCCACAGTCTTTCCCCTGCCTCAAGGGGGTCGCGAGCCCGGCCCCCAGCTTCCCCATCTGGGTCTTAAAGAGTACCCCCAAGTGGCAAAGAACCGTCCCCCAGTGAAGTTCAGGTGAGTCATGCGGTAAAGAAAAATGCCCTCCCCGGGGGGGACCTGCAGAAGGGAATAACAATCCCCCCTTTGTTCCTATTCCCCGAGTAAAGTGGGCGGAGCCTAAAAATACAGGCGACAACCCCCTCTAAATGCCACAAAGGCCTTCCCGTTATCTGTAACCCGTCAGGCAAAAGGATGGGGGGTCAAGAGGGGAAAGGTAAGCAGGGACCCTCTGACTTGGGGTAGCCTCCTGTTGTTCTATCCTCAGCGCCAGATCTGGATAGCTGGGTTAGCCCCTGCATCGCTCTCCCTAGCTGTCATGGGGTCCATAGTGAGGGTAGGCGAAAGGTTTTTTTTTGGCCTGTGATAATGTCACGTCAAGGGAGGTGCAGTGAGCCTACTGGTACCCAGCCAAACTGTCCCTGCTACTTGACGTGCTGCCCTAGGCGGCAGGCGGCAAACTGGGCGACAGTCCCTGCGCTACTAAGTGTGGGGCGTGGAGAAGAAAAGGTCAGACAGTCCGGGTCAATTTCAAAAGGAACGCCAAAGCCAAGAATCAGAACCAGAGGAATGAAACGTAAACAGCCAAAGGTCAAAGCCAAACGGAAGGGGAAAGCACAAAATCAGGAGACAAGCCGGGTTAGGAGAAAAGCGAAGTTGGTGCACGATAAGCAAAACAAACAAAAAAAAGCACAAGAAACAAAGTACCCAGGAATATCAAGGCGCAGCACAACCTTCAGGGAGTTTAATGGGTTTCGGATCCCGCCCCTGAAGCTGATTGGAGCGGCCTCCGGGTCTCCCTTTGGGGTGGTGCCCCGCCCCCTGTCAGGAGTGGCTGGGCCCTGTCACTACGAGTTGTCAGCAGCAAGTGTATCAGGTTGGATTCGTGCAATCAGCTGCTGCTCCCTGCGTTTCCTGAGCATGAGCACAGCCTGAACTGAATCCCCTTTTATTAGGTGTAAAAATTATCTGAAAAAGTGCTCCTTACCTATTTAAAAAATCGGGAAATAAAATAAACTTTCCAAAAATCAAGAACGGGCGCTTATCAGGAATTTGGATATTGGAAATTGCCGGGAATACAGTAATTCAATTCTGTAAGCTATTCTTTGGTGGAAAAGTAAACCAGCCAAATCAAAATTTGGAGCGACAGTGAAACATTAAAACCAAGGGGGAAAACATTTTTCAAAATACTGTAAAAATGCAGGAAAGAACTGATTGGTTGAGCTAGTGGGGGGTTGGCAATCCTGGAAATAGAATAGGAGCGACAGGGACCCATTCTTCCTATGGAGAAATATTGACCAATCAAATTAAAGCGGGACAGTTCAAAATTCAGTAAAATGCAGAAAAGAGCTGATTGGTTGAAGTAGCGGGGGTTGGCTATTCGGCCAAACAGACGCCGGGGTACTTTTCCCCTTGTAGTCTTGGCAGATAGGGCAATGAAATCTCGGCTCTCAGCGCCGTGCGGCATGAAGTATGATTAAAAAAATATTTTTTTTTAAGTGTAAAATATCATCTGAAAAAGAGCTGAGACCTTATATAAACATAAATCAATTAAATCCCCAACAAAAGCGTTTGTCGCCGAGACCGGCGCTATCAGGAATTGCGATATAGAGAATTGCGGGAAATACAGTAATTCAAATTTTTTAAGCTCTTCTCATTGGTTGGCAAAACCCAGCCAATCAGAATAGGAGCGACAGTTTACCCATTATAACCCATGGAGAATTATTGACCAAAACAATTTAAAAGGGGGACAGTTCAAAATTACAGTAAAAAAGGCAGAAAAGAGCTGATTGGTTGAGCCAGGCGGCAGATATGAATCAACCAATCATATGTAGTGGTCTATTTTGAGTGGAGAAAGAAGGGGCGATGAAGGGCGCCCTAAAAGTTATTACTGTCTTTGGGAAAATTCGTACTGTGATTGGTTGGGGGGGAAAAAGGGGCTCGTCCAGCTTAGCCAATCAGGCCGAGCCCTTCTCATTGAGTTCTATGGGGAAAAGTAAATGCAGAGCCAAAATCTGTTTGTGATTTGGCTAAGTTAAAAGAGGCGCGGGTTATTTGGACCAATGGGGAGAGCGGCGACGGCTCTTATGGGTTTTCTAATGCAATCTGGAATAAAAACTGTAATGCCCGAAATAAAACTGATAAAATAAGCCAGAAAGTTGTACCGATCCTGTTTATAAAAATGTACAATAATATGGGGGGTAACTATAAATAAAATATTAATTCTATAAATTCATTTTTATTTCTTTATTTCGTTACACCATACTATTGATCCCTTGGCTAAGCGAAAATTATGAAAATTAAAATGGAATTTATTAGAATTTTTTTTTTTTCCCGTTACCCCCATGATTATTGTATCATTTTATATCGAGATAGGTTATAATGGTTCCCTGTCGCTCCTATTCTGATTGACAGGTTTTTGCCAGACCAATGAGAAGTGCTTAAAGAATTTGAATTTACTGTATTTCCCGGCAATTCTCTATATCTCAAATCCTGATGTAGCGCCGCGGTGACGGCGACTAAACGCGTTGTTAGTGATTTGATTGATCGTATGTTTTTAGAAAGGTGTCAGCTCTTTTTCAGATTATTTTTTACACATTTTAAAAATGATTTTTTTTATACTCCTATACTCCATGCGCACGGCGCTCAGAGGACGTCGATTTCATTTGCCCGATCTCTCCATTGAAATACATGGAACAAGTAGCTCAGGCTCTGATTGCTTGATATGCAATGACCCGCTAGTTCAACCAACTCAGCTCTTTTATGCCTTGTTTCACTTTATTTTGAACTGGTCCCGCCTTTGAATTTGATTGGTCAATACTTCTCCATAGGTGATAAGGGTCCCTGTCGCTCCTATTCTGATTGGCCAGAGCTTGACCAAGCCCCCGCTTAGCTCAACCAATCAGCTCTTTTCTGCCTTTTTACCTCGTATTTGAATTCTTCCCGCTTTGAATTGATTGGTCCATACTTCTCAATAGGTTTTTATAGGGTTACCTGTCGATCCTATTCTGATTAGGCCAGGACTAGCACAGAAGCCCCCACTTGTTCAACAAATCAGCTTCTTTCTGGTCTTTTTACTGTATTTTTCAACTGTCCCGCCCCTTTGATTTTGACTTGGTCCAGTACTTCTCCATAGGTTATAAGGATCACCTGTCGCTCCCTATTCGATGGCTGAGGTTTCTGCAGACCAATGAGAATAGCTTACAGAATTTGAATTACTGTATTTCCCGGCAATTTCCAAGATCCTAATTCCTGAAGTAGCGCTGGTCTAAATTTTTGGAAAGTGATTTTTTTTTTTTTTTTTTTTAAGGTTTGAGCTCTTTTTCTGATAATGTTTTACACCTAATAAAGGCGATTTTTTTGGAATCATACTCCATGCCTCACGGAGCTGAGAGCCGAGATTTCTGTTGCGATCTTCTATGTTTCCTCTCATGTTACGTTCTCGCTCCACGCCTCTGCCGCATCATTTAGACCAGAATCAGCCAGGTCTGCCTGTCGGAGCTGGCGAGCGCTGCAATGCGCCTCACTTTGCCGACACGCGATCGCACATGCCTCGGAGTTTTCGAACGCACCATGTCCCACCTCGGAACGCCCACACCGCGCTCATTACACGCCCCTTCATGTGAGGCGCATCTGAAAGTGGCGAAGGCTGCGCCTAACATCGCATCCCTGCGTCCGACAGGGGATTCGAGTCAGTGAGCCGCAGTTTTCGCCAGAAAACAGGTGCAACTCCCGATCATACATGTCGCCCTTTGTGCTTTAAGTTAGTAATAAATTTTGGCCCATATAACCCTTGTTTATTTGCGAAAAATATCGGGAAAATTTTCGAAAAATTTGCCATTTTCAAAGTTCAAACATTTCTGCATGTAAGAAAGATAGTTATTCCACAAAAAAGTTTATGATTAGAATCTACTAAATGTCTTCTATATGTTGGCATCATTTTAATTTTTTTTTTTTTTCAACATTTGGGGGCTTCGAAATTCTGTAGTAACTTTTCACATTTTCAAGAAAATTTACAACACAGATTTTTTTTAGGGACCAGTCCAGTTCTGACATGGCTTTGAGTGGCTTGTATGTTAGACACCCCCATAAATTACCCCATCTAAGAAACTAGACCCCTTAAAGTATTTAAAAAAGCATTTCGGAAGTTTGTTACCCCTTTACGTATTTCACTGAAATTACAGCAAAGTAGAGGTGAAATTTCAAGACGTGACGTTGCAAATTTTAAATTTTTCTCCATTATTCACTGGAGCATAGTAGATGTGACCAGGGAAATGCAACTCAACATCAATTTCCCAGATTCTTCTGTTTTCAGAGATATTTCATGTGTCGCCCTAGTGTACTATTTGGCTCAACTAAAGAACCCCAAAGTACCAGAACAGGTGAAACCTTTCAGAAGTTGCCCCATTTTGGATTCAACACCCCTCATGGATCTCATCTAGGAGTGTATTGTACATTTTGGGTGCACAGGTGATTCCATAACTTTTTTAGCATTGGGCCATGAAAATGGGGAGGGACACAGTTCCACCATTGTTTTTTTGCATTTCATTTTTACAGCATTTGCTGTGCGGGATAAATGGCCGGATTTACAACTCGGATTGGTACGATTACAATAATATAGATTTTATATAGTTTTTTATGTTTTATTGCTTTTACGTAATAGGAATGTGTTTGTAACAAACTGCATTTTTATGTCGTCGTAGTCTTATAATCATAACTTTTATTTTTCTGTATACGGAGCTGATTAAGGGCTTGTTTTTTCGGGATAAGTTGAGGTTTTTATTGGTATCATTATGGGGTTCAAATGATACTTTGATTACTTTCTATCAAGGTTTTTGGGAGGTGGAATGAACAAAATGCAGCAATCCTGGTAGTGTTTTTTTTATTTTAAAGTAGTCGCCTTGTAATGACATGCTAGCTTTACTCAGCAGGTTGATATGATTACAGAAATACCCAAATGGTAGATTTTTTTTGTTTTACTCTTTTTACACAATAAAAACACTTTTATTCAAAAATGAAAGCACGTTTTTGCATAGCCACAGTCTGAGAGCCATAACATTTTTATTTTTCTGTGTAGGGGCATGTTGTTTGCAGAATGAGTTGCCATTTTTATTGGTATTATTTTTAGGGGAACAAGGCTTTTTGATCACTTATAAATCTATTTTTTGGAAGGCAGGGTGAAGAAAATACTGAAATCCTGGTAGGGTTTTTTATTTTTATTTTCAACAATGCTCACCGTGCAGTACACGTGACATGTAAGTTTTACTCTGTTGGTTTATGCGATTACAGTGATACACAATTTCTATATTTTTTATGTTGTAGCTAGAGATGAGCAATCAGTAAAAAATATCTAGATCGATCCGATTGTCGATTTTAAAGAAAATCGTGTAGATTTTCGATCTTGATCTCGATTCCCATTAAAGTCAATAACAAAAGAGGATCCGCTTAATTTTTATACCGAAACAGGTGATGAGAAGCTGGAATTACCATCCAAAACAGTAAACTGCATACATGGCACAACTTACTGAAGACAATTTGGCTCTAAGAGTCACAGAAAAAAATTCACAGGCTAAAATAATTAATTCCTTTCAATGGCTATCTGAAAAGATGAGGACAGTGTAGCCATGGCAGGTACGGCGGCAGCCGATACGGGGCCCCATTAACACAAACGAAGACACCGGAATTGGAAATGACACATGGTAACTGTCAGGAGTCCCCTATCACTTTTTTCACCAAGAACAGGACGTTCAGCTGGCAGGACTGTAGTCATAGAGGGTGCAGTGGTAGCCAGGGCTGCCGTCAGTCATCTATTAACCATTTCAGGACCCCATGCAGCTAAATCAAATGGGGCACCCACCTATTACGAGTTCCTAATTTTAACATATCACTGGGCCCCTTTTTGATTAGGGCCACTGACAGGAGTACTTCCCTATTGGCACCCCTTTTACAGTAGCCTGATCCCAAAACCAGCAAAAATGACCTTTTGGACACTCAGAATAAATTTTGCAAGAAGAAATGAGTATTTGAGATAAGATTTGTTTTCAATAGGACATTTACTAACGGTGTCTTTTATAATGGCATGACCCCAAAACCAATAAAAATTGCCTTATGGACATTCAGAATAAAATTAGCAAGCAGAAATGAGTATTTGAAATAAGATTTTTTCAATAGGACATTTACTAATGGTGTATTTTATAGTGACCTGAACCCAAAACCAGCAAAAATGACCTTATGGACACTCAGAATAAAATTATCAAGAAGAAATGAGTATTTGAAATAAGATTTTTTTTCAATAGGACCTTTACTATTGGTGTCTTTTACAGTGGTCTGACCCCAAAATCAGCAAAAATGACCTTATGGACACTCAGAATAAAATTTGCATGAAGAAATTAGTATTTGGAATAAGATTTTTTTCAATAGGACCATTTATTTTTTTCAATGTCTTGTAAAGGGGAAAAGTGCGGCATGTGTGTTTTTATTTATTAAATTTTTTTGTGTTTGTGTTCTACTTTGTTTTTCACTTTTTTTATTTTTCACAATTTCTTTTGCTTGTTCTTATAGGGGATTTGTATCACTGATCTTCAGATCACTTACAATGCATAGCAGTACTACTATGCATTGTAACCTCCAAACACTATGCCCGGGTGTAGTGACGTCAAAGACAGTCCAGAAGCCTTTGTTAGGCTTCTGGGCTGCTAGGGAGTGCAAGGGCACCTCCGTCCATCTTTCCTTTAGCTTGATTGACTGCCGCAGCTAAAGGGTTAATTGTCCGCAACAGAAGTGAGCTTCTGTCATAGGTGATGCAGCATTGAGCCAGCGAAAATAAAACTGTGCATGCTTATTGTGCGGGCCCCACTTGTGACCCCAAAATTCCCAGGACTTCCGTGAACTACATTTAGGGAAAAAACCCTCCCAGCCAGGATGTGTTGGTACGTCCAATGTCGGTAAGAGGTTAATATGTTTTACATATTGTCACATAAATATCTGAGTTATAGTGATGATAAATCTGCTAAAAGCATATCCTTTTTACAAGCTGCGATCATTGACCAATAAGGCTGTCAAGTAAACATGTGTAGTCCTATTTTTTGCCAGTTGCTAGGTAACACTGAAAAACCTCTCCGTTCACTAAGTCATCTCTGAATACCTTTTCCATTGTGTCCTTCCTAGAAATGACAAACTTGCTTGATTCATTTACGAATTATAGTAACTCTATTGCCTTCAGTTTATTCTCCTTAACATTTGGTTTAAAAAATTTGGTAACCACCGGATTCTGTACATCTAGCACTTTAGCTTGTTAAGCTGCAGATATTTTTTGTAGGATTAATACACTATATTTTTCTGGAAATACATTACCTGTTTCATAAGAATTTTGTTTCAAAATCGAATTAAAGGGCTTTTTTATCACAGAATTTTCTCTATTGTTCATATATTATGTCATTTAAATTCTTTTTACTTAGAAAAGTTGTCGCCTTATTTTTATCGGACAGATTTATTTTATGTGGCCTTACTGGACTTCTTGATACCCGCTTAGTAAATATGGGGATACTCTATCTTGAGTTTCCTAAATGTCTTAGCTCGCACCTCAAACAAAAATTTCTGTCTGGACAATAATACGGAGACCTAAGCCAAGAATTTAAATTTATTAACAAAAGTTTTTTACCCCAATTTTGATATCAATTTTGTCACATTGCTTTATATGTCCTTCCAAAAAATTGAAGCCCTATAAAGCCCTCTATTGATCTTCTTTCATCCGAATGAATTGGATTTGGCATATAATACTGATCTATGGTGGTACTCAAGCGTAGATGAAAACCGGGAAAATATAAGTAAAGTTTTGAGCGAAGCTGACAAAAAAGGAATTTGGAAATTCCCAAATGTTAAGTCATTTTTAATTTCAGCAAGTAATAGTCATTAAAAGACATAAATTATAAAGTATAAAATAAATTACAATGGTACTAAGCACTTTGCACAGGCACATGCCGCATAAAAGGTGAGCAGTTTTCATTACCCTGCCCATTACTGCTGTTTACCCTTACAGTGTTACACAAGGTGCGCCTGTCCTCTGTTTTCTTTTTTACAGTGCACTACATATTTATAAACACTGAATTGAAGGAAAGAACTCACCTTCTCCGGCGTTCAGACATCACTTTACCCTCGCTTTTTTGTTTGGGTTCGGCCCAAACCCCCCTCCCCCATGATTAGAAACAAGATACGAACCAGCTCTGGAACTTACAATGGCAAACGGACCACAGGGCTTCTTTAAAAACCAATGAACTTTATTTCTTCTTACATAAATCCATAAAATCTTCTTTCATGCAAAGCAACTAACAAGAGCCCCAGGTGGGCTGGTCAGCGGCAACAACCGACATGTTTTGGGTCACGTGACCCTTACTCATGGTACCACTTGTTTATAATTACATATTTTTAAAGCCCTGTATAAAATAGAGACATCCTGGAATAAAGGCCAAAAAACGAAAACCTGTGCCAAGTGTCTGATTCCAATGTGTTTCTCCCCCTTTGTCAGAAATCTCCTGCTATGCCTTGGAACTTACTCACTGTGTTTTCCCTTAAAGGGTTTCTCCTACAATGTTTGGGTTTAATTAAAAGATCTTTAAAAAAAAAAAGCAGCTTTTTAATATATGTTCATTACAAATGTCCACTATTTTGAGTTTTTCCCTGTTATATAAATCATTCTTAAATCTTATAGCAGCAGACCTGTTGACTTTATCTCCGGTGTCGGTCTGATGACTCAAACCTTTTGATCGGTCAAAGCAAGAGCCCCCCCCGCACAGAAACTCTGTAGGGAGGGAGGGGGAGGGCTTGGCTTCTGTTTGTGCCGCCCTGGGTTAACCTTGTGTGTGCCGCTTCCCCGCCTTTTCACAGATTGGGGGATAGCAGAGGGGGCTGATCAATAGTTTTGAGCAGTGACCCGGGGTTTACTATAATCATGATGTGCTGTGGGCTGTGACTAACTAAAAAAACAGATAGGGGGCATTGAACATCATGCTCTGCTTGTTAGGACCATCCTGAGTAAGTAACACTTTACCCGCTGCCCTGTGTCTGTTCTGACAGGGGCTGTTGTTCTGGAGAGTGGAGCTTTGTTTCAAGCAGGGTTTAAAAGGAAAACTTGCATCCCCCCCGTCGCTATTACAAAACACAGCTTCACAGACCTTCCACACCATAGATCACCCTCTCTCGCTTTTTCTCTTCTTGGAGAAGATCAGCAAATTGGCAGACCTAGGCAGGGGACAAACCCCGGGTTAAAATCTGGGAGCAAACCCCCCCCCCCCCCCACCTGTGATAGAAGTTACTGAGGAGAGCTTTCTTGTGCTAGGGGAGGGGGAAAGGGAGGAGAAGGGGCAGACAAAAACCATGCCCCCTAATTAAAAAAAACCTTTTGCTCCAGACCCCTTAAAAGCACGCTAAAAGCCTTGTAATGAAAACCCCCTTTAATTTTGCCCTCAGTTTACATGAGGGAAATTGGGGTTAAACCCGGGGTTTGCCATCTTGTTTCCTGTTTTCCTTTTCCGGGTTTCCCTATATAAACCCCCTAAAGGGGCCTTAAATTTCTCTGCTTGATTATTGTGTTTAGCTCCCCCTTTAACAGTCCTCCCCGTTTTGGAACTTGCCGCCCACCCCTTGTTCCTGTTTAAACAGTTAACCCGCGCAAACCAAATGCCTGCAGTTCCCTCCATTTTTTAACCCCTTTTCTTCTGACCAACCCAAGAAACCTTTCCCTTTTATGGAAACCTCGCAAATCCCCCCTGCCCCCGTTGTTTTTATCCCTTTGGCCCTGCCACTGTTTTCCACAGAAACCCACCATTTTTCGTTACAAAATACCAATGCCAAAAAGATGGACCCCCGCTGGGGCTGGGAGCCGGGAAACTCACTTCAAACAACTGAAAAAATTTACAGGGGCAATATGCGCTCCGAATGAGAGGCGTTAAGGGGCCAAGTGCGGGGGCCTTATGAAGGCCCAAAATGACCAAAAATTTTCAAGAGTATGGACAACCTTTCAAAGTTTTAGTGGGACCATGAAAGAAATTAAACGACCGGATACCCCACCGGGAAACCAAGCCTTTTGGCCCAACCCAACTTCATTGTCGTAGTGAGCCCAAAGTTGACGCCTTTCAGATTCGGGGGAAAGACTGTGAAAATTTTTTCCGGGGAAATTCCTTAAAACCCAAAAAAAGGTTTTAAAAATTTTGATCCCAAACCCCCAACCAGTTCTCTCGAACGGCCAGGCCCTATGAAATCATTATGCTGTTTAACACATAAAGCCATTGCCGGGGGGCCAGCCCCTTGTTTGGGGGCCCAGGACCCAGGCTGAATCAGCTGGAAAAATTTAAATCGCCGCCAATTAGTCAATGTTTGACGTTTCCAAATTCGCCGGCTACGGGCTAAAGGCCTTATACTACTTTGGGGCGCCGGGGCCAAACGCCCCGGGGCGAAAATGCAAATGGAATTCAAGGGGTTTGGGCAATCGCCCCCGGGACGGAATGACGCAGCGAAGATGTCTTTTTTTAAAGGGAAAAAAGATGAATTTGGGGCCCCGTGCTGGGGCTCCCTTGGGTTTTCGGTTTTCTTTTTTTAAACCATTGCATTCAAAATTGATACCCCCAAATCAGAACGATGACAAGAGAAAGGGGCTATTTTTTTTTTATGACCCCAAGCGGGGCCCCACCTTTTCCCCCTGTCCCCTTTCCCCAAAGGGAAACCCCCAGGAAAAAATTTCCGCAGAAAATTGGGGGAAGCAGAAAAATTCAAGTCGCCCAAAATTGAAACTGAAAGCGTAGAAAGAAGTCAGAAACGGCCCGGGAAAGCTATGCTTTTACTGGGGGAAAAGCTGACCACTTCCTCTTTCAATTCCCCCTTACCTTTCCAGGGATTTTTGGTGGCAGCCCAAAAATGGATCCGACGTCCTCGGGAATGAAATAATTTCCCTCAGAGAAGGGAGCCCCATCAAAAAGAAGTTAAACCCCCTTTCATCAGGGGGCGCCTCATATTAAAAAAGAGAATAAGGACTCTCATTGTTTCCCTTTCCCAAAAAAATTTCCTGGCTAACTCTCAGGATATGACCAAGGGCTATGGGGACTCTGGGGCAAGGGGGCAATTTCATGGATTTTTGGCCCCCTTTCTCAAAACATGGGGTTAAATTCCAGAAAAAACTCCACCGGGGGGTAAAGGTACTGTAATGGGTTTTTCCACTGAGCTCAGGGCCAGTGGATCAAAAGACCGTAACCCCCTTGAAATCAAATTTTGGGACCCCCCACCATGAAGTCCGTCATTCCTTTTTGATCTTTGGGGCCCCACTTTCCTGTCATCTTTGGCCTACCTTGGTTTTTAAACCCCAAGGGAACCCCCGGGTTTATCAACTGGGGGGGGAAACCCAAGGGGAAAAAGCTTCCCCCAGAGGATGTTTTTCCAACAGCTCACCTGAACCAAGCCCCGAAAAACCAGTTCCAAACAATAAAATTTAAAGGATAACCTTCTGAAAACAAGGAAAAATGCAAGTTTGCAGCAAACAGAATGCCGACAAACTTCCCCCAAAAAACCAACCCTTTCCATTTTTCCCCATAACTTGCTTTCCCCGGTTTCAAACCCCAAAACCCTTTTAGAAAAATCTACCCCTGACAGGGCCCCCGAATTAAAAACCCCCAAGGCTATATAGAGGGAAAAACCTTTGGGTAAGGGGTTTTTTCCCCTCCTTTTTCTTTTCCCCCCCCCGGGGGTGAAATATTTTTTGTTAAAAAGGGAAAGGGTGGTTTCCCTTTAAAACCTTTCAATTTAATTTCAGAGAACTTAATTAAAAAACACAATAAAAAAACGTTTTCCTTTACCACGATCCCTTAACTTCCCGGAAGAAATAACGAATGCAAAGATTTTTTCCAAATTAGATCTACGAGGCGCCTACAACCTGTCCCTAACCCGATCTTTAAAATGAATGGAAACTGCCTTTAGGTCACGTTATGGACACTTTTAATATTGTGTCATCCTTTTTTACCTTTGTTTAAAGCCCCCCCACCTTCCAACATCCGTCAACGACATTTTTCAGGGGAAACTTTTGGACCAGTTTTAAGTCATCTATCTGGACGATATCCTCATTTTTCTCCAATTCGATGGGAAAAAACCCAGAACCAATGTGAAACTTTTTTGGAACCTGACGGGGAAAAACTTTTACATCAAAAAATTTAAAAAAGTGAATTTCCCCAGACAGAGGAAAAATTTAATTCCTTGGGTAAAGTAATTTAACCCCATGGTCTACAAAAAACACAAAATCAAAGCAAAAGTGGACTTGGGCCTATCCCCAAAAAACTTTAAAAAAATTCAACGTTTCATAAAGGGTTTTTCCAAATTTTTATAGACGCCTTTTTTCAAGAATTTTTTCGGAAAAAAATTTTTTCCCCTCACACAGGTTTACAAAAAAAAAAATGGGTTTGTTTGGTCTTCCCCAAAACACAAAAATCCTTCTCTTTTCCTAAAGGGGCCAAATTCACTAAAAGGGGCCCCCATTAAATTTTATTTCCCGACCCAGGAACCCCTTTTAAATTTTGGAAAATTGATGCTCAGACTGTGCTGTAGGGGCTAAACAAACTCAAGAATAGGAGACAAATTTTTTATTGCATCCTTGTGCTTTTACCCCAACCTTTTATCATCGCTGAGAGGGAAAATTTTGATGTGGGGAATAAAGAACGTTAGCTATTGTTTCAGCCTTTTTAAAGGGGTGGAGACAAACATCTTCAAGGAGGGCCCACAACAAATAATAGTTTTTAAAAAGATCCCGTAATCTGAAATTTTGTTAGAACTGCCAATGTCTATCTCCACCAACTCGTTGGGGGTATTTTTTCCTTTAAACCCAAATTTAAAAAAAAAATTTTTTAATCTCATACGGCCCGGGTTTTGTAATGGCAAGCAGATTCCTTTCAAGAACGTTTCTCCTGATTTCCCACCTGCAATTCCCCCCTAAACCATTGTTCCGGGGTCCCAAAAGTTGTGGGGGTAATTCAAAATAAGGACTTGCTCAAAAGAAAATAGAGGCCTTTACACCGACTTTCCCTAGCTCCCATCCACCAGATACACACAGTTAGTACTTAAAAAAAAATGTGGGCCCATGGGCAGGGAGCTTAATAAAACCCAAACAATAAGACAGAAGATTCCCGAGGTTACCCACGATTCCAAGATTGTGGGGGCCCCAAAGGAATTTTCAGAAAAACGGGAGAAAATTTTTAATTTCCCCATTTTTTTGGGGCCCAATTACTACAGGGTGTAAAAATTAAATTTAAAAAAGTGGGCCTTTTGGCTAAAATTCCAAAAACTCCACGTTCTTTCCCCTCAGGGTTTTTTACAAACCCTTTTTCGGTTTTTACTCTGCCCCTGGGGGTTTTATTTCCCCTGGAAAAAAATTCATTTTTAGATCTACCTACCTCTAGGGGGAAAAATAAGCTGCACATTTCTCCATGTACGGCCAACCCTCTCCAAAGACACAGCGGACCATAATTTCGGGAAATGTATTTCGCTTCATAGTCCCTGATGAAGTATTTTGGGGCGTGGGTGGTTTACATTAAAATTTTTGGGCTGATTTTTCGTTCAGCACTGGATTTTTGATATTAATCTTCAACCCCTTTTTCACCCACAACAATGGACCCTAACCAAAAATCAGACCCGGAACAGTACCCGATTTTAAATTTTGCCATTTAAAAGATGACGGGGGTTGATCTGTTTCCCTTGGCTAATTTTCAAAACAAAAATTCCCAAAATCCTCTCCCAAACAGACTCCTTTCTTTGAAAATTGGGAACCACCCAAATTTCTTCCAAAATTTCCCTGCTTTTCCACATATTCCAGCCCCACGAAAGGATCTCTGCATTACAGCAAAATTTACATTTTACTAAAGAAACACTAGGGGGGGGCCAAAAAAATTATAAGAAGAGGGCAATAAACCCAAACCAGCCCCAACTTACAAAGTGGGGTGGAATGCCCTTCCACCAAAATTTGAAACTTAATTCCTTAAACCAAAACTGGGAAAGAATTTTTGGGGCCAAAAGATCATCAAATAATCACCCATACTGTTGGGCCAAACTCCCGCAATCTAAAAGATCCATTCTTGTTTTTTCATGTTCCTACAAAACCTGTCGTGTCCCCCCCTTTTCCCGGGGACGTTTTCCCCCTCCCCCTGATGCAGTGGAGATAGATGGTAAAAGAGTAGTTTAAATTATATCGACAAAGTTAAAATCGCACATTTTTTATGGTAAACGGTTTTTTTTTAGATCAGCGATAATTTAGGTTAAAATCTGTGCAACATCTATTAAGATCGCGCTTTTTTGGGGCGCTTCCTGTAATTTTGGCGCCACAATCAGATTCAGAATAGACGGGGTGAATGTGTGTGCGACTCATGACTGGATGTGATTTTTTGGGTTTGGGGCTGGAAAAATCCATACCCTCGTTTTAATTGAACAGGTTTCCTTTCAGCCCATGTCTCTCAGCTTCAAGCAGAAGGGGACTGCCTCTGCTTGTGCCCAAAACACTCACGAAATTAAATTAATTCTTCACAAGAAACCTCTACTTTTTCTTGTCCTAAAATTTTTTTTTTAATTAGAGTTGGAAATTTTTTTATTTAGGTAGAGTTTTTTTAAGACATCACTGCTGAAACCCGAGGGGGAGCAGAGGGGGCCCCCCCGCGAACACAGACAAGCTCTAAAAAAGAATCGGATAAATTTCACCAAGTTTAGTGTAGCTTTGCAAAATAGCTTTATTAAAACAGTTTTCATTGAAATATTTCCTGGATATTGGGGAGCCTGAAATTTTTAAAGGTACACATCTTTTTCTATAACTCAGTCTTTTGTTTTGGTGCAAAACCCACTTTTATTATCAATATCATTTCAGAAGTTGTTAATTTTCAATTTTGCCCATCCACCTTTGTTGATAATCCCCCTTAAAATTAAATTTAAACCAAATCCACAGTTGTAGGGGAAAAATTTTTTTAATCCCCAATAAATTTAGATACGTGTTTTTTACTTTTCGCACTCAGCTTTGTTCATTGAGCACCTTTCACTTAAATGAATACTGCAATTTTTTATCACCACGGGGGTTTAGGGTTCCAAAAAAACCTTTTTTTCCGAATAAAATACAGATAGTCTTTTTTGCACTTTTGCCCAGTCCAATTTGTTTATAGAGCCAAACCCTTTCAGTTAAATTTTAATCCACAAAAGTTAGTTTACCACAGGTTAATTGATAGTCCAAAAAAAACCTTTTTTTTTTCCGAATACATTACAGAAACTGTTTTTTGCACTTTTGCCCGCCAATATTTTATAAGACACCTTCATTAATTTGAATCCCGCAATTGTGTAGTTACCACAGGTGAACGATAGGGGCCAAAAATACCTTTTATTTTCCGAATCTTACAGATACGGTTTTTTTTTCTTTGGTGCACTACAGCTTTGTTCATTGAGGCACCTTGCCTTGAATGTTTAAAACTCAATTTTTTAGTCACCCCAGGTGAATTGATAGGTGGCCCCAAAAAAACCTTTTTTTATCCAAAAACATTTCAATACGTGTTTTTTTCACTTTTTTCCCATCCAGATTTGTTGATAGAGCCACCTTGAAATTTAAATTTAATCCAAAATTTGGGTGTAGTTCCCAAAAGGGGGAATTGATAGGCCCAAAAAATTTACCTTTTTTTAAATCCGAAACATTAAGAATACGTTTTTTTTTATTTTGGGTGCACTCCCTTTTGGGGTTCATTGAGGCACCTTTGCCCCTTAAAGGGAAAATACGCTTTTTTTGGGTCACCACAGGTGAATTGAAAGGTGCCAAAAAAAACCTTTCATTATCCGAATACATTACAGATACGTGTTTTTTGAAATTTTTCCCCAGTCCAGTTTTTGGTTGATAGACCCAAATTTGCAGTTTAAAATTTGAATCCAGCAATTGTGTAATTTTACCACAGATGAATTGATAGGTGCCAAAAAATACCTTTTATTATCCAAAATTTAAACATTACAGATACGTGTTTTTTATTTTGGGGATCGGTTTTTTCAGGGCATTGCCATTGGGAAAACCCCCTAAGGGGCCAAAAAATTTTTTGTAAAAATGGGGCATTTCCCCGGAATTTTTTATTAAAAACCAAAAGGGCCCTTGAATTGATATTTTAAAAAAAAAACCCCTTTTTATTATCCGAATCCCATTACAGATCCTTTTTTTTTGAAATTTTTCCCCTTTCCAGATTTTTTTGAAAAGCCACCTTGCATTTAAAATTGAATCCACAATTGGGTATTACCACAGGGAATTGAAAGGTTCCAAAAAATACCTTTTATTATCCAATACTTTTCAGATACGTTTTTTTTTAAATTTTGGGCGCACCCAGCTTTTTTACTTATAGATCAAATTTGGGCAGTTAAATTTTAAAATCCAAAATTTTTTGTTTTGTTTTTGGGGTTTTGAGAATAGCTGTGTTTTTGCCGCCCCTTTTAAAAAGGGGGACTTTCCAAAACTCTTCCATACCTTCTCAATTTTTAAATATTTCTGAAAAAGGGAAGCGAAATTCAGGGGAAAAGAGCAAAAGATTTGGGGGGAAAAGGGGGTAGAGGTACGAGAGAAAGGGCCCCTTTCCCCACGCGGGCGACAACACCAGCCAGCGGGATCATAAAGTTGCAGGCCCTCGGGCCCTGTCTTTCGCGGGTCAGGGCCCGTAAAACTCATAACAACAGCGTCCCAAATCGGGTCCTTCAGGGGTTTTAATGCAACCTCCATCCAGCAGTTTTAAACCTCCTCGTCCCCCCAGTCCGGCCACAAATGCCCGCCCATCAGCACACCAGCCCCCGTCCAACATGAAGCACCCCAAAATTGTCAACTTCGTGTACCCACCACTGGGGGGAATAATCCTTTTCTGAAGACCTTTTTGATGACAAAATGGGGGTTTTTGGGGTCAGAACCCATTTTTAAAAAGATCAAGAAGGCCAAAAGGGATATTTTTCTCTGCTCTACCCCCCATTTTCTGATCCATCAGAGGAGGGAGAAGGAACCGGCCCAACCCGAAAAAACCCCGGGCGGTCGCAATTTTGCAGTCCCTCTTGCTTGTACCCCCGCAGCTTCCGGGTTTTGCAAGAATTTCAACACGAAGCCACCTTTTGTTGATGATGAAATACCGACATTGCGGTCCAACGTGGCCCTTTTTTCAGCAAAATTTTTGCTTGCGAGCCCTTCATCACTGGACGGGGGAAAAAGACAATGGGGTGCGTCATACGGGTTCCCCCCAAAAAAGGGGAGAGGGCGGCAAAAAGTCCGCTATATGTTTCCCGCCAGCCACGTTCAGCGAAAACCCCCCTCCTCCCTTTATCCCCTTTCAAAAAGGCCCCAGGACCTCTAAAACCCCGGGGCCCCTTTTTTGACCAACCCTTGATTCCCCGCGATTTTTTAGGGCCCCCCTTTTTGCCGTAAACGCATAATTTAGAGGAACAAAACCCCTTAGGTGGATAACCACCACCAAAAAGCAAAGTCACATCAGCGAATGCATGGGGTTTAAATTTGGAGGGAAAACATTTGGGCCCAAAAAAAAGGCCCAGACCGACCCCGGGCTTCCAAAACCACTGTCCACCCCCTCTGTCCCCCCCTTTCCCCGCCACCACCAAGCTTTCCCCTCAGCTGCCCAGGGGTCTCTCAGAGTCAATCGGGGGATCCCCCTTCCCCCTTAACCTCCAGCGCGCCCGAGTACCACCAGCACCACCAAAAGACCCACCCTCCCCTTCTCCTTCCCCAATTTGAGCCCTTTGCACCCTTTACAGGGGCCATCAAAGCACCACCCTTTCCCTTTCCCCCGGGTTTGGGAGCAGAAAGAACCCCTTTTAAACCCAAACCATCCCAAACCCAAAAAAGCCTGAATTCCGGGATTGCCAGGGTTTTGGCCTTGGGAAATGTTGCTTTCCGTCTGGTGGAAAACAGATGGGTTCCGCCACGTCTTGGGCCCCTTTCCCCGCCCCCAATACCAAAATCCCATGTCAGGCATTTCTTTTCCAAAAAGCCGTCCCGCCCCGGCCAGCCACGTGTCAAACTTAAATTTCAAAACGCGGTTGTCTGCATCCCTTTGGGCCCCGGAAAAAAACCCCTGACCACCGACACAAAGGACTAGTAAGGGACAATCCAAAGCCGCAATCTCTGGACCCGCTCACTTTGGGGAATGGTTTGGGTGTCCCCCGGGGGGGACGGTGGCTCTTTAGGTCGGCGCACCCCTCTTCCAAAAACCCCAAAGGGAAAGTGGGGGAAAGGGGCCTTTTCCCCCCAAGGGCCACTTTGGCATTTACGTGCCCCCGAGAAAAAAGGGCCCTTTTGAAATTAAAAGTCCCCGGGGGGACCGTCCACACACAGGTCCCGGAGCTGTGGGGGCTCCCCCGCAACGAGCCGAGCGCTTGGGTGGGGGGCCCCAAAAAACCCCCTGCCAGGGAAAACATGGGGTCGATAACGGGCAAAAATTTTGCTGGCCTCCCTTTTTGATCGGGAAAGGGTGGGGGCACATCCCCTTGCCTTTGGGACATGTCCCTGAACCTTGTCGTCCAGAAATTTCTAAAAAAGCAACCCCCGGGGCCCCGGACTGCCTCTGAGGAAGGCCGAAGTCTGTTCGCACTTCCCCCGTTTTAAAACCCTGCTTCCGTCCCCTGGGTGCTTTTCAAACGTCAGCTCAGCCCCCCGTCAGCCGATCATTTGGTTTACGTGGCAACATGCTGGGAAATTCCCCCCTCCACATGCTCCAGGGGATTTTGGCCCGCAGCGCAATGCCCTTAACCCCAGTAGAAGTTTACAAAATGGCCTGCAAGCAGCGGTGCCGGGCCCCCGGGTTTTTGAACCACCGGGGTTGAGGCCGGGAAAGGGGCTCTTTCACCCTCCTGGCCAGTTTTTTAAGAACCACCAAAATGGTCAGTCGGACAATGCCCTTTTCCCGCATAGCATTGTGTTGACTTAGTTCTGGAAAAAACCCCCCCTTTTTTAAAAAACTTAAACAACAGGTTCCCCCCACC
>JAODAL010047207.1:0-30165 GCA_025379985.1 Phyllomedusa bahiana | reverse complement strand
CTGTTATTCTGAAAATTTTTGCTGGCCCCAAAATTACGGGAAGCCCCGAAAATGCGCGACTTAATAGTTTAGCCAGTTTTTTAACCTTAATTATCGCATGATCTAAAAATTTCGATCACCATAAAAACCTTGCCGATTTCAACTTTGTCGATAAAAATCGCTCAACACTAAGCGTGACCACTAGGAAGCTAGATTGCTTATACAACTTTCTGCATTGTTCAAACAATATGTAACACAGGTGGTGATGGAGACCAACCATTGCCTTTAGCAGCCACCTGTAGGATCTTTTACATGATATCTTATTGCAGGAAAAGAGGTGCAACGTTGGACATATGGTGCACCAGCGCTTCATAACTTCAAACAACTCTTCAGGGGAAAATCAGGCTTTAACTCACTAGAACTTGTGAATGCCACACTTCTCCTAGCCACGACACACAAACGTGTCTCTCACAAGGGACTCACTCTCAGTCTACCTCAAGCTTCTCACAACCTTCTCAGTAGCCTCTCTGTATGTCTTCCCCTCTGAGCCCAAGGGACCTCTCTTCAGACCCCTTGTTACACTACCCTGGAACAACTGCCTACTCTCTCCGAGGTTTACACTGTACCTCCGGGGGTCCTCACTTTCCCCTCTTCCTGCCTGCCTTTTTAATCAGAGTTCTCTCCTGGTGACTGCTTGCACTTGGGTTCTCCACCCTGGCCTCCTCTTTCTTCTTCTGCACAAAACTATTTACATGTCCCAAAGCCCAACTGGACCTGGACCAGAGGTCCACTGAACTCTCTCTCGCATCATTGCTCCCCTATATCTCTCCAGAGCTAACAGGTTTACACTCTCACTGTGTGTCTTAGCCTCTCTGATTGGCTACCTCAGCCTTCATTGTCTCCCTAACAGCCTTAGCTCTCTCTGATTGCTAAGCTGTTAATCATTTTTATCAGTGACCCAGCAACTTCATACAGCATTATCCCATAGCAACATACTGTCTGTTATCTACACAAATTCAGATATACATTTGTACCGCCCCCTCACAAATACAGAAGAGTGTACAAAGAAGGCAGGAAGTAATAGAAACCCTATCACGGCGGCTATGGAAGCCTTCAATAGGCTTCCAGCTGCCATGGTAACCAATCAGCACCCTGCACTCTCACCCTGAGGGCACCGATCAGAGAAAGAAACAGTACTTAGCACCGTTTCTCATTCATTTAGATGCCCCAGCCGTGACCGCTGAGGAATCTAAATGGTTAAACAGCAGGGATCTGAGCAGCCTCCATTCCCTGCTATTAGAGGTGAGTGTCAGCTGCAATTAGCAGCCTGCTGCATCGTCCTTAGTAGCAGACTTAATGAGTAACCCTGCTTCATAGGACCTTACTGACAATAGGATGTACCAGTATGTCCATTGTGAGTAAGGGGTTAAAGTCATGATATTAGAATTACCCCAACCATTGTTTTATGAATGGCCTGCCTGCTTTCTTAAGCTATTACTATACAACCTCCTATGAGCTTACATTGTGCTAAAAAATTATCCACACCTTGGCAGTATACATGTTTCTGGCTATGGGGATTGTTGGGGTGTGTTGTGTCTAACTACACTCTACAGGAGAGAAGAACCTACCTACAAGAGATGGTGGCAGCCAATTGACTCTGTGCTGTCCATTTTTATTCATGTCTAAAGACTGGAGTTGTACATTGGGACACTTCCCTGACTGGAAATCTATTTTGGCCTCTCTCTTTAATTCTCTTGCTCCCTTCCCAAGGCAGTTCCCTGTTCTGCCCTGAAGTCTCACTTCTCTCTGTTCTCTCTTCCCAGTCCAGTTGTGCAAGCTGCTGGCATCCAGCAACAGTCTCTCTAGGTGTCTGCCTGATCTCTCTACCCCTCCTCTTTCCTGTATCCGAGCTGTTGTTTAGGACTCTCTAGTCTGCTCCACTTCACAGCCAACTGGTGAGCAGATGACCCCTTTAAAAGTCTGTCCTATCCATTGAGCACGCTAGGCAGTTGCCCAGTTGCCCCACAAGACTAAAGGCCCCAGGTGGGTGGATGTATATCCCGGAGGGGCCTGGAGAGCATCCTGGCATGGGCCACATGATGATGTCAATGCATCGGGCCACCTGCCCTGGGTTAGCTGGAAGAATCTGGGCATGATTGGATGTGCTTGGGGGTAGTTAGAGGCATGACATCATGCGGTGATGTCATGTGGTTGGGCAGGGACCACTGCACTTCCTTCATTGTCTCCCTAACAGCCTTAGCTCTCTCTGATTGCTAAGCTGTTAATCATTTTATCAGTGACCCGCAATTTCATACAGCTTTATCCCATAGCAACATACTGTCTGTTATCTACACAAATTCAGATATACATTTGTACCGCCCCCCTCACAAATACAGAAGAGTGTACAAAGGAGACTTCCGGGGGCGGAGCTACCGAGAGTGCCCAAATTTAGCAGAGCCCTGTTTCTGGCCCCCAAAAATTTTTGCTTTTTTTGGGGGCTTTTTATACTCCCCATTTTGCACCAGCGCCATTGAAACCTAGCCTGGTGGGCCGGGGAGGGACAAATCCCCGGAGGTCTGAGGGACAATTTACCCCGCAGCCCCAACCGCTGGCGGCGCTGGTGAGAGGGGCAAAGGCCCGGACGGAGACCAAGACCCGCAGCAGCGCAACGTGGAGAGCTCTACTTCCTCCTTGCAGGGGGGAAACCCCGGGGGAGTGTGCGGGGGTGACGGCAGCCAGGGGAGCTGAGACCTGACGCGCGGAGGGGGGAGGAACCTGCGCTATACCGAAGCTGGGGTCGAGGCAGCGGCGCACCAGGCGGGAGGACGGTCCCACGGAGGCGCCCGAGTCCGGAGGCACGAACCCGGGGGAGAATCCGCGCTGCGCTGACGGCCGGAAATCGCGGCGTTTGGCAGAGACCGCAGTGGCGGGCGCGACGGACCCTGAGCGCACACTCTGTGGTGGGGAGGGAGGAAAAGGGCGGTGGGGGCCATCCACATCGGGAGAAGGGGGGCGGCTGAGCGGACGAGGTCGGAGGTGACTGCTCCGCATTGGGGGATCGGTCCCGCATCGACACCAGGGGGGAGAGCGGAAGGGGTGGAGGCGGGGAACGGGGCCCTAGAGTGGACTCCGTGATCCTCGGGGGCGGGATCGGGGCCATCTTGGCCAGGGTTTGGTGCGGGCCCCCCCCATACAGGAGATTTTGGGGAGGGGGGACGCAGGCCCCCAGAATCCGTGAGCCTTGGAACCCTTTCTCACTGCCCTCAAAAAAGGGCAAATATAGCCTGAAATTACAGGGGGATCTCTTGGGGGCAAAGCTTTTGTCCACGGTCCCCCATTGCCCTCCAATTGGGTAAGGCAGCAGATATTGCCACTGAGGGCAGGGGACCTTAGAGCTTAGTAACCCTTGCTATGCCTATATTTACTAAACCGTAGTAATTGTTGGGTGATCTTTTAAAGTCTAAAATTCTCATTTTTTTTTAAAAAAAAGTATCTCCCAAATTTTTGGGGTCACAGAGGGGCCAAAGCTCTTTTCGAATAGTTATAAATGCCCCTTTTCAAATTTCTCTATTCTTGCGAGTCACTGTGACCTTGCAAACACCAGATGATAGCTGGGGATGTTTTGCTACTTGCTGATATGTAATACTCAAAAAATCCCTATTTTTTTCCCTGATACTTTTTTTTCCTTTTTTAAACTTTTCTATCCCTCACCCTCTGTAACGGGGGATGACAAATACCTACCAAATCCCAACCAAAAAGAAACACGGGGCAACCCCCGCGTCTTCATTCGCTGTGGCAACTCCTCCGAAATCTGCCAGGCCCAGTGCAAAAAAGGGAGCCCCTAAAACTCCAAAAAATAAACCACCTACTATGTCTCAGGGCACTCCCTCCTGGAGTTGCAGGGGGACGACCCGGGCCTCTCCGGGCCCTTTCAGGAGACATGGCGTTTATATTCTCCCCCTCCCCACGAGTCCGGGCGGGACCCCCAGCGGGGTAACGAGCCACTTACTTTATCCCATAGCTCAAGGGGTTTTTCCAAAAATCCTGGCCTAGAGGGGATAAAAGTTTTTGAGTTTTACATGCTTCAACAATTCCGCGCTAACAATGAGTACAGCTAATGCCAGAAAAAGTGGGCTTAAAAAACAAGGGGGGCTTCCCCTGGGTTTTTCCACCTCTAATTGAGCAGTCGCTAACCCAAGTTGGGGAAACAAAGGGGCATAAAAGCCCGGACGAAGACGGGAGAAACCGCAGTAAAGGAACAATCCCGTTTTGTGGGTATCCCGGGAGTCATTACGGGGGAAATGGCCTAAAATTTTTCCAAACAGAAAAAATTTCCCCGGGGGCCCTTGGAGAGGGATTTTTCCCACAGACAAATTTCCCTTAAAAGGGCCCACAGGTTAGGACCGCAGAGGCAGGAAGGGGGACAGGAATGCGAAAACCGCCCCATAATAGAAAAAAACCTAATTGGGCAATAAAGGAACAAGTGTTGAGGGTTATAGAAACTGACACCCTCAGGGGGAGGGTAACAAAAACCTACGTTCCAAATTTCTCTGCATCTGTGGCCCAGAAAAGGGGGCCCCTGTTCCCCCCGGGTATTAGGCCCTTCAAGACAAGCAATACGATTCCATCAGACCTGCAAAGCTGAGGGCAACTGAGGGTAGGCACTATTTTTTGGGAAAAATCCGGCCCAAGCCGGCGCCACTTTCTTTTGAGGAGGTTAGATGGGAACTAACCTACACAAGGGAAAGCGGGGAAAAAAGGGCTTTAGACCCCTTTTTAAATTTATTGCAGCGATGCAGCTGCCGAATCAGGCAAATGTTTTGTATTTCGGGGGTCAGTTTTTTGGTCCCTATTTTCTTGTCATTTTTTTATGTTAATTTAATATTTGTACGCCTCTGTTCTCCGGGCTCCCCCCCTCAGTGGGCAGAACTACAACGTGGGGTGCACCCTGTCGCTCGCTGGGACGGGGGACACACAAATTGCAGGTTTCCCCAACTTACAAGGGCAAATGGGTAAAAACATGACATTAGAGTATAGAGGCGGGTACTCAGAAGGGACCCATCAAAATACTTACTTTGGAATGTGGCGGGACTTAACCCCCCCTATTAAAGAAAAAAAGTAGGTACTTTTAAAGCGCTTCAAACCTGATATCATCTTTTTTCGGGAAAACCCATTGGGGAAAAAAATTAACACGGTGGGTTTTGCGTGCCCCTGCTGGAATCATGTCATAGGGCCAATTATTCTTCTAAATAAAGGGGGAGTAGCTTTTTTCGTAAAGGTCGGGTTTAGTGTAGAGGAGGAGGTTAAAGACGTCGGGGGAAAAATCCTTGCTAAAGATCAACACTGGTCTTCGTAAAACCGATCAATATTAAACCCCCCAATCAGCAACACAAACTTCTTGCCAAATTGAATTCTCTTATATTCAAGGGCGGATTCCAACACTACCTGGGGGGGGATTTAACGCGATTCGTCCCCTTACGGGGACGGGTCGGCGTCCACTCGCCCACAAACCCAGCCGCAGAAAAACTACTGACTCATGGAAATAATGCACTCTGTATCCATGGCTACATTAAAATATGGTGTAAGGATTTACTTTCTACCCCTCAGTTCATAAGACTTCCTGGGATTGATTATTTTCTCACCTCTAGGATTGTGGGAATCGGTAGTGGACCTAAAAGTTCATCCCCATAGCCGTTTCGACCAAAGCCCAGTCACATTGCTGCCCAAATTTTTCCAAAACACAACTTAGGAGCAGTTTTGGGGGTTCCCTGGGCTACCTGTTGCAATCTGAGGTTTTAAAAACCTTCCTGAGGTGCTTGGGACAATTACTTGACGATAACCTAGCACACATAAGATACTTTTGTTCTGGGGCTGAAAAGGGGGGATGAGGGGCCCAATAATTTTTATGTGGGGGAAAATGGGAGGCGCAAAAAAAAATTGAAAACTGCAGGCAACCTTGCTGATGACACAGAGGAACGGGCGAACACCCATCTGCGCAGCAAAATACAAAAAAAGAGGCCAAACGGTTCTGGAATCTTTCTGCAAAGTCAAGCAAATGGCTAGTTAAAATAAACCCCGAAAGTTTTTTCAAGGGGCAACAGAGATACCCGGGATGTTAGCAGGGCGGGCTAAGACCAACGAGTCGAAAACCCGGGTGCGGCCTGGGGGACCGACCCACCGCACGTCAGACAAGCCAAGGAGATTTCGAAAATATTTACTGATTTTCGGACTCATAGAGCACCGCCGACATATGGATCAGATAGAGTCTTTCCAAAAAAACAGGGGGTCCCCCGGGGCTTGAGAAGACAGCAGGCTTTCCTTAGAAGTCCAATCACTGAAGAAGAGGGGGGAAGGCCGTGGCATTTCGGCAATTGGGAAATCGCCGGGGCCGGGTGGCTATGGTAACAATTTATAACTTTAGCAGTTGAAATTACACCAATTTTGACAGCCCTAAATGCTATATCGGGATCGGAGTCGTGCACAACTTACTTTCCAAAACCGGGCAAGGACAAACCGGGTTAAAAAAATTATCGTCCATAGTTTTTGCTAAAATAGTGACTATAAATTTTTAACTAAGTTTTAGCGACTCGCCCCGGGCCTTCCTTTCCCCATAAATGTACCTGCCCCAAAGGGGCTTTGTGCGGGGGGGCCCGGCAGTGAAAAAAAATTCGGTCGGAGTGGGGGGCGACGGGAGGGGTCGGAACCTTTCCCCAAACTTTGATGCTTTTGAGTTTAGATGCTGAGAAGGGGTTCGATGGGTTTCTTGGGGCCCAAAGTTTTTTGAAAAATTTTTTTTCCTATATTCAAGAGGGGGCATCTACTAACCTTTTTTGTTTAAAAGGTTACTCACCCCCCTATAATATGTTTTGAGGGACCAGCAGGGCGTCCACTATCACCATTTCTCTTTGATCTAGCAATAGACCCATAAATTTTATTGTCTAAAAACCTAATTACCGCAGGGGGAGATCGAAGACTCTCCATTTTGGGGTGTATGGCTTTTTCTGATGACGTCTGGGGCTTGAAGAATCCGCGGGGGAGCTTGACGCAGATTTTTCAGCTCGCGGGAGGTGGGATCCCTTTTGGGGACCCTACAACTTTGAAAAACAAATGCAATGATACTTTAAAGGGGCCGGGCCCAAACCTAAAGGGGTCCACATATCCATTTAATTGGTGCATAAGAAAAGCCTACTTGGAGTAACTTTTCAAGGCTTCCACCATTTATATAAAATAATATCACCCCCTACAAGCTTCGATGGAGGGAAGATTGCTACGTGGAGGCAACTCCCGCTTCATATGTAGGGAGGGGAAATTTATCGTTGGGAGAGTTCCCCAAACATTGTACCCCTACATTCTTTGCCACTTTATATAAGACCGCAAGGAGAGATACCATGAAAAGCCTTTTGTCGCTTTATCGGGGGGGAAAGGGGACCCCGGGTCCCGTTTGGGAATTTTTTTCAGCAGCCCAAGGACAACGAGGTATAACTTCCCCAAATATTAGAGCATATAAGTGGGGCGCATCCCCCCGGGGGGGATTGGCTGCAGGGGACATCAAAGTACACGGAACCAAGACAGACAATCTTTTTTAGGGGAAAACCCGGGGGCAATTTTTTACATTTTCCTTTTTTTTTCAATCCCGGAACTAATCAATCTAATCCCCTGGATTTTCAAAATGGCGGGGATGGCAAAAATTGAGGTGCACTGAGATTTCATCACACCCCATTGCCGACGTTTTATAGGCAACCCGGATTTCCAACATGGGGTCCCCCACAAAGATTTTTACGTGGGAGAAAGGGGGGATAGTTCAGTTCCGGGTTTGGTAATACTAAAACACATAGGATTCTATGCTTAGGAACTAGGTCTAAATTTCCGGAGGGGGGTCTCCTTTTCCTTACTTAATCCCGTAGCTAGTTTTAAAAAACCCGCTTCCCTATCTTACGCAGAAAAATGGGAAACCCAACACTGCGCAACGTTTCCAGGAGCACGGGGGAAAGGGGCTTTACCTCTCGTTATTTAAAAACCCCATAAAGCCGCTTGATTTCTCGGGAAACAAAAATGGCGCGGGAAAGGGGGAGAGACGATCCTATCTGGAGGTCCACACCTTTTCTTAAGGGATTGGGCAATAGCCGCAAATTCTTTGGGCCCCAAAAAAGATATTGGGGGAAAGTCCCTTTATTTTTATTACAGGCTTATATTACCCCAGTCAAGGCATTCGCAGGGTTTTTTAGAGTAAGCTGTTCAGATGTGGGACCTGCAGGGACATTTTTTCCCCTGTAAAGGAGCTGCCAGTAACGGTTTTTTTTGGGACCCGGGGGGTCATTTACAAGAACGCATTTTTACGACTTTTTCCCCACAATCCCCCCCATGGGCCCAAATTTTGGGATATAACACCCCAGCGACTCCAGTAACCGGGAAGTAGAAAATTATTATTAAAGATTTCAGCGGCAGGGGAAAAAAACCCTTTTTAACACATGGATACACGACTCTCCGCCCCCTTTCAGATGTTTTTTTGATAAAATTGTCCTATATTTGAAAATGGACTGGTAAGGGCCCCGGTAAAAAAGAGACACCCTTGAAAAATTTTTCAAATCTGGGGGAGCTTTATTCCTTACTTTCCCAAGAATACAGGGGGGCCCTTAGGGAATGCTTTACTTATACCGCATGGTTTCAGGAACAGGTATTAATTTGGGGGAACCACCCAAATTTAAAAAGGGTTTTTGACCTGACCACCACAATGAGGGTAAAAACAGTTCTCCCTTTGGGCCCGCTTTTGGAGCCCAAGAATTTATTTTTGCACAGTATTAAGGTTTGGGGTAGAAAACGGCAACCCCGTTGGCAGACCCTCTTACGACACAGAGGGGGGGGGCTTTGGAGAAACGGGGCGCTTATTTTTTGATGTACGTGGGGTTTTGATTTTTATTATTTTTTCCTGGCTTACTAAATAGAAAAAAATGTTTTGCGACCATCCCTTTCCTTTCGGCCTTTCTAAGAGATAAGGAAAAAATGACTTAGCCTACCAGTAATAACAGTATAACCCACCTAACAATCAAGCTTAATTTTTATCGCAAAGCTTGTCAGGGTTAGGCCAATTTTGGGAAAGGCTGAATCTTCGTTTGAACTGGGATGAGTTCGCAAAACGAAGGGGCCCGGGTTGGTGTATTCAAACCCGATTTTAAAATTTTTTTAAATTTAAAAAGGAAAATTAAAAAAAAAACGGAATTTTGAATCTTTTACTTTATTACTCACTTACAAACTGTATTTTTTTACCCCCAAGTTACACTTCGCATTACCTATTATTTGAAAATTGTGTTTGGGGGGGGGGGAAAAAAAAAATTGCTTCCGGAAGTACTCGACAGACGTCACTTTGCTAATATTCTGTGAGTCATTGTAATTCTGTACTTTAAAATTGTTTTTTACACTCTTCACTGATTTTTTGGGGTGCTTAATAAACAAATTCAAAGAGATGACAAAGAAGGCAGGGAAAAAAAAACCCCATCCGGGGGCTATGGGGCCTTCAATAGGCTTTTCCCGCTGCCATGGTAAAAACCCAATCAGCACCCCACTCCACCCTGAGGGCACGATCAGAGAAAGAAACAGTACTTGGCACCGTTCTCATTCTTTAGACCCCACCCTGACCCTGAGAACTAAATGGTTAAACAGCAGGGTCTGAGCAGCCTCCATTTCCCGCATTTTAGGGGAGTGTCACTGCTTTTGCAGCCGCTGCATCGTCCTTGTAGCAGACTTTCTGAGTAACCCTGCTTTATAGACCTTACTGAAAAGGGTACCATAAGCCATTTTGGGTAAGGGGTTAAATCATGAAATTAGAATTTCTTAAACCCTTGTTTTATGAATGCCTGCCTGCTTTCTAAGCATTTTCTATACAAACCTCCATGAGCTTACTTGTGCAAAAAATTATCCACACCTTGGGAGTAACATGTTTCTGGGTGTGGGGGTTGTTGGGGGGGGTTGTGTCAAAATACACTCCAAAAAAAAAGAAACCACCTACAAGAGATGGGGCACCAATTGACTCTGTGGGTCCATTTTTTCATTCTAAAACTGGGGTTGTCATTGGGACCTTCCCGACTGGAAAACTATTTTTGGCCCCTCCTTTAATTCTCTTGTCCCTTTCCCAGGGCAGTTTCCCTTTTTTCCCTGAAGTCTCACTTCTCTCTGTTTTCTCTTTCCCAGTCCAGATGTGCAAGCTACTGGCACCGGAACAGTCCCCTCAGGTTCTGCCGATCTCTCACCCCTTCCCCCTTTTTTTGTAACCGAGCTGTTGTTTAGGACTCTCAGTCTGCTCCACTCCGCCAACTGGTGAGGAGATGACCCCTTTTAAAAATCTTCCTTCCCTTTAGCACGCTAGGCAGTTGCCCCCTTGCCCCCAAGACTAAAAAGGGTCCAGGGGGGTGGATTATACCCGGAGGGGCCTGGAGAGCACCTGGCATGGGGCCCCAAAGATGATTCAAAGCACGGGGCCCCCTGCCCTGGGGTTTGCTGGAAGAATCGGGCAATTTGGGTGGCTTGGAGTAGTTAGAGCTTACATCATGGGAAAACATGTGGTTGGGGAGGAACCCCGCACTGGCTTTTTCCCCCGGGCCCAAAGGTTGTTTGACATCGTCCCTTTTTTACTGAAACAAAAAACGAACCTTTCGTCATTAAACAACAACTGGAACTAAACTAGACCTACCATGGCCGGCTCTAATATTTCCCTGACCGACTATTTTTCTCTGATACCCCGACTATTGTCAAAAATTTAAAACAACTCAATAAGTTTTCCTTTGACCTAACTTGTTTACAAATTTAAACCCTTCAAATTAAGCTTGCGAATCATCCAAAAAGACAACACATAGAACAACAAAGGTACCTCCGTACAAAACTGAGGAGTGGAACAGACTTTAAAAAAAAAGTCACCCAAAATTTTCGGACTTCAACGACCAATGAACAGAAAAAACCCAATAAATTTTTAAAACACAGAGGACTACCAAACACACTATTTATAGGTGGCAAACCACACTACGCATACCCGTTCCTCCTTTAAAACCCTCCTACACGCTACAATCCCTCTTCTGGTTCGGACAGCGATTTTTTCACTCATCTTACAGACAACCTTTTTTAGGCAGAGGACGGGGACGACGGCCAAGACGGAATTATACTCACGACCTACACGCAGGGGGAGGAGGAGGTCCACCGGCACGCACACTAACGAGATCACAGGTGAGTCACAATTAGTGTTCAATATTTCCTCACGTAATCTTTCACCTTCAGAGATGTCACTCCTTGGTAAGGGTCTCTCCTTCTGCCCAACTTCTTCTTTTGATTCTTTTACACTTGAAGAAGACCTACAACGATTTTTTCGGTCGATTAGACTTAAGGTTCACTTTAATCTCACCCCTGACCATCCCAACCCTTCAGAGACAACACCATCTACACCCCTGTTCTCTATCTCGAACTTTAACCTTAGGACTAAGTCTAATTATAACCCTCCAGCCCACCACCATCCGGTAGAGACATTTATCAATCTTGTTAAGAAAGACATATCCAAGCTTACAACAGAGATTTCACAGGGAGAATACAGATACCGTTCTAACCTTACATCCGACGAATATCAGGCACTACACAGTCTATGCAAAGTCTCTGATATCATTATCAAGCCAGCGGATAAGGGCGGCGCAATCGTAGTGATGGATAGGACTATGTATCTTGAGGAAATCAGTCGTCAACTATCTTATCGTACTACATACAAACCTCTAGATAGGAATCCAACCAACACCATCAGCACCTTAATCAAGTCCAAACTCGAATATTACACAACATCTAACATTATTGACATACGCACGGCAGAATTTCTGACCAACCACCATCCCATTATCCCAGTTTTCTATGTCTTACCTAAGATACACAAGAATCCAATCAAACCCCCAGGCCGCCCTATCGTAGCTTCCACTGATTCCATCTTAGCACCACTGGCTGTTTTTCTTGAAAAAATCTTGACTCCACTTGTACGTCTTACTCCTTCATTTATCCTGGACACATACGATTTTCTTGGTAAAATTAGGTCTATTTCACCTATCTCTGAATTCCATCTGTTAGTATCATGGGATGTCACAAGCCTTTACACCTCCATTTCTCATGACCTTGGGATACAAGCAGTAGATAAGTTCCTAACTCATAATGGATTTACGAGTGAAGCTAAAACCTTCTGTTTGGACCTTCTATCCCTTATCCTACATAATAATTTTTCCTTGTTTGGGGATCAGTTTTTCCTCCAATGCAAAGGGACCGCTATGGGCAGTAATATGGCCCCGCCCTATGCTAACATATTCATGGCTACTTTTGAACAAAACATGTATAAAACCCACCCTTTTTTTTTGTCACATGCTAAATTATGGCTTCGTTAAATAGACGATATTTTTTGTATCTGGACTGGCACACTGACCACTTTACTGGAATTTCACACCTACATCAATTCTGCCCTTCCTGACCTACGGTTCACCATAGAACACAGTACAGACAGTATTAATTTTCTTGATACTACGATCTCTTCAGATACTTCCGACCTCTATAAAAAACCTACAGATCGTAACAGTTTACTACACTTCCAAAGCAATCACGCTCATAATACCAAAAAATCATTACCTCGCTCCCAATTCAAACGTATCCAACGTATAGTACATGACCCTCTAGTCCGCAACACGCGACTTCGGGAGATGGCTGTTAGGTTTGAAGCCCGTGGTTATTCTAAAGATTTACTTAAACAAACATTGGCCTCCTCATCCATATCTGATCCAAGTTCATCTGGTACCAATATTGACAATGTTAATACCAAACGCATGCCTCTGATACTTAAGTATCATCCCTCTACTTTCCACATACAACATATAATCCGCAAACACTGGACGATCCTCTCACGTTCATACCCGGAGGTTGCCGAGTTCCGGAATCCCCCCATGCACTGTCACAAAAGAGACAGGAATCTCCGTGACCGTTTTGTCAGGGCTGACATTGGCTCCTTTCGCACCACGACGCGACAAATGACTCTTTCTACTCCCAGACGTGGCACATTTCCATGCCTGAGCTGTGCTCAATGTTCATCTGTCACCAAAGGTAGCCATTTTACCCACCCCTCGACTGGTCAACAATTTCCTATCAACGGCTTCTTTACCTGTCTCTCTAACCATGTAATTTACCTACTTAAGTGTCCCTGCGGCATGGCCTATGTTGGCCAGACTACTCAAGCTGTCAAGGCCCGAATATCGAAACAAAAAATCCACCATACGTTGTCAAGAACTGTTGCTACCTTTTCCAGCCCATTTTGCGAAGTTCAACCATCAACCGTCCCAGTTACGTTTTTTAAGTAATTGAACAGATTCCATACCACGGGCGGGGGCAACCGTATTGCCACTCTCCTTAAAAAGGGAAATTTCTATTGGATCCATACTTTGGCCCCCTGGAACCCAATGGGCCCATCGTGAATAGAATACGACCTGATATATAGATATAAAATTTACTTTTATTCGTGATTTTTCTTTTCTTCCCTCATTACCCCTTTTGGCACTTCTGAATCTTTTTCAATAGATTGATTATTATGTTTAAAAATTAGTTATTCTCAGTACAATGCCATGATATCTAAATTTTGTCACATTGTGTAGTTTTTTTGCTTATTGCGATTTATCATTATTATCAACGCTAGCTAATAGTTACCTATATTGACATAAATGAGGGTTTGAACACCCATATATCTTGGGATCTTGTAAATATGTACTTTATTATGCCCTTTATATTCTTCCTGTTTTTTTACTCTACAGATGAATAATCCACTTTTTGCCAGTTCAATGGTAATTTTGTCTTACTCTGCTCCCCTATTCATCTCTTATGTTTCCCCAAGCTCCCCTTACTCCTCACACTCTATACTTCTTATCCCTCATATTCCTCTGTTATGTTCTCCCTCCGCCTTTTTCCTTCCATACTTCGCCTTTCTCTTTTCTTCCAGTTCTACACCTTGTTCGCTTTCCTATTCTACTTAGCCAGATCAGTGGTCTCTTCGCATGCGCGACTTCTTGCGCGTGCGCAGTCTCTTCCACTGCATCCGTGTCGCCCGGCTTTCTTTCCCTGCTTCCTGTTGCTCGTGCGCAGGCGCGGTGGGTCCGGCGCATGCGCGGCTGCCTTTATAAGACGCCGTGCTTGCCCGACATCACTGGCGCTACCCTGCATCCCCGGACGTCCAGTCCATTTCCCACAGCACACAGGTGAGTCTCCTTCTCTGTCCCACTCTTATATATTCTACTTTACTGCCACTTACCTTTTCATATTATTTTCTCTTCAGACGCCGTTTACTGGCCTCCACATCCCCATATCTGAGGCTATATAGGCCTTGATTAGGTATTTATTTACCTATATATCTATATATTTTCTTATGATGTATGTTCTGGCTCCATACTATTTCCCCTTGTTCTTTTAGTTATTATACTTGCCTATGGTATTCTCGCTATACCGCCCACCTACTACCTACATTTGAGGTGAGTGGTTCATCATTATTTCTCCTATATATTACACCATTGGCACTATCTTTATGCATACCATTTTTCTATTACAGAAACATCCCTCTCTATTTATATTACCCAGAATATGGTGCTCAATCCTACCGTTCCTACTTGTTAACCCTCTAATTAGTAAGCCATCTTTTGCCCCTCCCCTCCTCTCCCCCCACCTCCTCTTTGTCCCAGTCACTATCTTATTACTCTGGTTCTCCCTCTATTTCTTCTCTCCGTCCTTACCACATAGATACTATTTTCCAACCTTACTTTTCATCCTTGAGCACTTTAGGCTCTGTTTCTCTCTGTCCTTTTTCAGTTTCTTTCCTTCTTTTTTGTTCTCCTTTTTCTTGCTTTCTACAAGTGCTCTTATGACATACTCACATGCTTTTTCTTCATCTACAGATGTTTGCTTGAAAAAGGCAATTTGCCGAAACGTTTCTAAAATCCTACATCTAAATACAATTGTATCATTTTTGTGAAACATTTATTGAGTGTGTCCTTTGACGATTAGCTATATGTTATAGTGATTTGTGCCCTATTGTCACAATTAAATATTGACCCTCTTATAAAACATATTGGAGTGCAGTGGATTTTCTATTAGTACTAATATTTCCCTGAAGCCCATCCCTTCTTCCCTAACCTGATTGGCTGCAGGCCTTTCCCTTTCTCAGGTGCTTAAAGCAACCCTCTACCTAATTACACGTGCTTGGCCATCTTCATCAACACTATATATACACAGTATAAAATATACATGACACCATACCTCACAACTTTTAAGATAGTCAAAAAGGGACACCTAGGGTTTACCGTGTAAAGGATAAAATTTGTAATGTATAGTTATACACTTATCTATCTTTTTATGAAAATTTTAATATAAATATCATCAAATCATAGACATTTTTAAGGTTTACATTTCACAAAATGAAGAAGTAACGCCTAAGTTGCAGTCTAATATATAGTTAGGAGCCAAACAGGTATTTTTTGGAACAATATAATAAGCTTATTAATGCAGATCTATTTCCCATGTGAAAAAAGAAGGGCATTCAAAGAGCGAAAAGAGACAGAGGGACATGTGTAATGTACAGGATTAACCCTTTCTGTACATTACTGGGTATTTGCACAATGTTGGGAGTTGCAATACTGTGTTTTTTGCTTTAATGGTAATATTTGTGTTATTTGCACTATGAGAGCTATGTCTGAGCTCAGTAATTCAGCCTTATGTCAGACTGAGATGAGTTGCTGACCTCTAGATGAACCTGTAGTGTATTGTGTCTGAGAAATGCCGCTATTACTGATGTGAAAATGCCAAGTCATAGTGAATGTACTATTCTGAGTAAATATATTTATGTGCCTGCCAGCAGCAAGAGAGTGGTTCCCATAATAACAGGAAAAAGGGAAGAGGTTATAAATTACTATAAGTAATTATTGATAGGGTTCTTGTTCTTGGTTCTATGAATAGTGAAAGTTAGGTCCTGGGTGGTGAACTGAAGCACCACACAGGATGGAAGGGGTCACTTAACCCTGCTATGGACCCCTGAAGCGCAGATGAAAGACATCTAAGGAGAGGATTGCAGTCTAGCTGATCCTATAGGTTCCTATGGAAAAGTTACATTGGAGCATACATGAGAAGCAGTGCATAGTGAGTCCCGTATTGGCCTGTGGACCTGTTGGTGTCCAGCATTTGCTGCTGACCTAGCCCAACAAAATCCAAGTCCAGTTCTCCTGGGGTTTTTACTTAGTTAACTTCTTGTAATCCAAGCTGGAAGAAGCCAGAATTTAGGATGTCAGTTCTCCTGGGGCAAGAGTATTTCTTAAAGTCTAAGCTGCATCCGGTTAAGAGACAGTTTATATGGGACCGCTCCTGGCTACTGGTTGTACACAGTTGAGAAAGGATTATTATGCTTTGAGAAAGAGGGATGCCATATATTTACCATCTTGCCTAAGAATAAAAGAAAGAGTTAATGTGTTTTTCACCATTAACCCTATCTCTGCTCTCCGCTTCTCTCATCTGTGGAACATCTGGGGCACCTCGCACCAACACCACAGGGTAGGAGGGACTACAACCACTATCATCATAGAGTGTGCCCCAGGGGAAGATACACGCTCTACTGAAGTTGCAGGTCCCCCTCTTCACTGTAATGGTGCTAGGGAGTTAGGAGGGGCATGGAGCTGAGCTGCCACCGTGATGACTACTGTGGCCATTCTCTCCTCTGCTCCACTCTGGCCCATTGCACATAGGTTAAAAATAGGGACTGACCCTCCAAAAGAGGGTCAGGTATAGATGACATAATACAGTTTGTAGGGTGACCTCAACACACCCTACATTTTATGTATTTTCTTCCCAGACCCTCCAGCAGCTGTGGGATACAGTCGGCTCCAGAAACCTGTGACAACCTACCAAGACATTACTGAGTCACTTCCAACCCATCTAGCTGCTGTCCGTGCTGCACACAGTGGTTACTCTGGATCTTCCCTGCTTCACTCTATTTGATGCAACAAAAGGGGATATGCACCAGTTCTGTATAAAGGATGGTGGTCCCTGTTACACCCCCTCTGATGGACTCAGGGAAGTCCAATGCCACTTTGGTTTGGTTAAAGAGTTAAAGGGGATTTCTTACTACAACATGTAGGGAGCGGTAATTGAACATTTTTTCTAAGTTCATTGGTCTTCTGATTTTACCTTGGCCATGAGATAAGAGAGATTTTTCTGAGTGTACCAAGTTTTCTCTGGTATGTCCATAATCTTCCTTCCTGATTAGACAGAGAGCAGGGAGTGATGTCACCATGGACTGAGCTCATGCTCCGAGAAGATTTATTATCTGTAACGAGATTAGCTCTTGTTTACAAATAAGCAATTGTTTTCACTCCTCAGAGCATTTGTAGCCTTGTTGACTGAAGATTAGGGGTGATATGTATGTATGGGGCTTCGCCAGTTATCTGGTGTCTTTACAGCCCAAAAACTGTTGCAGCCCTGTGCGCTCAATGTATGAACTGGCGCACTCCAAATTTAGGCGCATTCTAACGTGCCCGCGGCACTTTGTAATGCACCTGAGATCTGGGGGTGGGGACCGTCTGTGGGGGTCGCACCATATCCATATGTTTATACAAATGTATGACTTAAGTAAGGCAAATTCAGGTGCATTACTGCTTGATCAGATAGACCAATTTAAAAGTGGTTTACCTGACCCTGAATTGTCGCTTTGTAGCTAGAAAGCGCTAAATCTATGATCCGCAGAAGAACAGGTTCATATATTCAGGCACATTCTACACTACTAATGGAGTCTGGGCACCAAAATAGATACATGTCACCCTAAATCTCCTGCACTTATGTCTTACAGAGAACTTAAATATGTTAATCACTGCTATAGAACCACTCACAGCCTGACCAGGCAGTGTGAGTGTAAACTGCTTGTGACTCTAGGAAACAGCATGGGGAAAAAAAACCTTTAAGACTTAACACCATGATAAACAACAGTGTTTCAAGAAAGGCTTCTTCTTCCCAATCGACAATCAGCAACAATTGCTCCACTGTCCAGTTCCCGGCAGATATTGTCAAAAAACTCCAAATAAGGCATCATTAATTTTTTGGAATATGTATTTCAGCTGGAGAGCTGCATTATGGGAAAACTGTAGATTAAATTAATATAAGTTAATGACAAGTCACTTGGGGTACTCAGTTGTTTTTGTCATCATGCTTTCCAGCAGGGCACAATATTCTCCCTCCAGTCTCCTAGGAACAACTATCTTATAAATATATAAGCCCTCATCCACACTGAGCCTTATTGCTATCTGGGACACTGAGCTTGTATATGTCTTGTGTGTGTGGAAGACTTGTACATGTGACTGGGACTCTGCCGCTTTAGGTGACTAGGACCGACTATGTTCTAGAGAATTTCAGGACTTATATTTTGCACAGACTGATAATTTCGGGGGATCATAAGGTCCTTTGCTGGAAAAAATAAACAGATCATCTACCTATTCCTGACACAGAAATCTGAACAAATCCAGATATTGACATTTCTCATTATTGTGGTGGCTCTGAATTTGCAGAACTGTTAGGGTGAGTTCACGCGGCAAAGACCAAATACTGGTCGGATTTTCTGACCGGTATTTGGTCTTTTTTGGCACACAGGGGGATGGCTTTTGTCTGCGGTTTGCGGATTCAAGCTGTCCCTCTTCTCACCCACATGTTCATTTTCCGCCCGAAAACCGGGCAGAAGAATGAACATGTTCCAAGTTTCTTGTTACGCAAGTGGTGTCAAAAAACGTCCAACGGATTTTCTATTAAAGTCTACGGGGGAAGTGTTGCATGTCTGTTTTCAGACGGTTTCTAAAACCGCAAATAGTCTGAAAAAACAACCAAAATGCCATACCGTGGGGACAATTCCTTAGTTTTAAAAAATAGGGAAAGGTACGGAAGGAAGAAAGAAGGTGGGGGGGACGAAAGAAAAGAGAGAAAGGAAACTAGAAAGGAGAAGGGGGTGGAGATGAAAAAGGGAGGAAAGTGAAAGAATGGAAAGGGAAAAAGTGAAAAAAAGGGGAACAATGAAGTACGGAAGGCAAGAGTGAGACAAACGGAAGACAATGCAAAGGGGGCAGGGAGAATAGAGCAGGGAGGAGCAGCGAAGAATACGGGAGTAAACGAAGGGAAAGTGCAAGAAGGAAAGCGGCAATATAAAAAAGAAAACAAGGAGGTATGCAAGGGAAAAGAGAGAAACTAAAAGAAGACAATACAAAGTGGGGAAGGAAGAGGAGGGTAGGAAGGAGAACTAGGTCTGTTGATAATGTTCTCCTGTTGAACTTGTCTGGTCCTCTGTAGCTTTGTGATGTTTCTAGCCTTATATGATGACGCCGTTCTTTCTTTGAAGATTTTCTAGCGCATGAGTAGTAAATAGATAAAGGTATTTCACTATAATTCCTTAACACATCTTTCTCCCTGTCACAGACGCCCCTGTGACCTCTGTCCCGGGTCGCAGGCGCGTCCGTGCTCCTGCTCCCAGCGGAGCCCCGTCCCGCACGTCGGGTTCGGGGTCCGTCCATGTCCCGGTCCCCGCCAGCGTCCACTTACCCGGCCACGCTCCTGCTCAGTCAGTCTCGGTCTCCCGGCGCGTGGCTCCGCCCCTAGGGCACGCACGGCCCGGCTGTTTGAAATTTAAAGGGGCAGTGCGCCGGTAATTGGCTATTGCCGGGCACTGTTCCTATTTAAGACCGGCCCCTTCCTGCCGGTCCTCGCCGGATCCTTGGTGTTTATTCCTGGCTTCCTGGTGTGTTCCAGTCTTGCCTTACCGTGTACCGACCGTCTGCCTACATTTACCGACCACGAACCAGAGCCGCCTGTCCTGATCTTCTGCCTGTCTACGTCTACGAACCAGAGCCGCCTGTCCTGACCATCTGCCTGTCTACGTCTACGAACCAGAGCCGCCTGTTCTGACCTCCTGCCTGCCCCCAACTACGAGCCTGCCTGCCGATCCTGTACCTCGTTATCCTTGGCCACCATCGCAGGCAAGCCCCGCCAGTGGTAGTGACCTGGTGGACTCCCGCCGCAGCAAGACCATCCCGCTTTGCGGGGACTCTGGTGAATAACGGGACCCACTTAGACTCCACTCCCTGGTGTGGGCTTACACCATCGCCTGCAGAGGTTCAGTGGATCCACCTCCAGACCGTTACAGTAGGATCCGGCCATGGATCCCGCTAAGGTGTCCTTGCCGAGCGTTGCCAACATTACCACCGTCGTGGTCAAGCAATCTCAACAGATCGCACAGCAGGCACAGCAGCTCGGCAACTCTCCTCCATGGTGCAGCAGCTCATCACCGTTCAGCAGCAGCAACCACCGCCATCTCCAGTCATTCCTGCCTCAGTCGTTCCTGTGGCTCCGAGGGGGCCCAAGCTTCGCCTGTCGCTCCCGTCTAAGTTCGACGGAGACCCGAAACTCTGCAGGGGGTCCATCACCCAATGCTCTATGCACGTGGAACTGATGGCCGATCAGTTCCTGTCTGAACGTGTGAAGGTGGCTTTCGTGGTCAGCCTCCTCTCTGGGAAGGCTCTGGCATGGGCTACACCCCTATGGGACAGAAACGATTCAGTGACGGCGGACCTACAGTCGTTCCTCAGTGAGTTCCGCAACGTCTTCGAGGAACCAGCCCGTGCATCCTCCGCAGAGACAGCTCTCCTAAACCTACGCCAGGGGGACCTGTCTGTAGGGGACTACGTGGTACAATTCCGTACTCTGGCCTCTGAACTGTCTTGGAACGAGGCCGCTCTGTGTGCTACCTTCAAGAAAAGGCTCTCAAGCCGAGTTAAGGACGTCTTGGCCGCTAGAGACCTCCCATCTTCCCTCAGCGACTTGATCCGGTTAGCGACCCGCATTGATGTACGCTTCATTGAACGGGAGGAAGAACTTCGGCAAGAGCATCAGTCAGCCCAAGCTCGCCGATTTCCTCGCCTGGCACCGGTGTTCCAGAGGCCTCCTGCGCCACAGTCGCCAACACCCCCCGAGGAGCCCATACAGATTGATCGGGCCTGTTTCTCTGAGCAAGAGTTGGCCCAGCGTCGGCAAAGAAACTTGTGCCTCTACTGTGGCAGCCCAGAGCATTTTCGGAGGAATTGCCCCAAGCGTCCCAAGTCTGCGCGAAACTTCCGCTCCTAGGATCTGTGGGAGAGGCATTCCTCGGTGCAACTTCCTCCTCTCCACGTCTGTTGATGCCTGTACAGGTCGTGTCTGAGACTGGTATCACGTTCCAAGTTCCAGCGTTTTTGAACTCGGGCTCCGCCGGGAACTTCATACACCAGTCCCTAGTGAAGCAGTATCGGCTGTCGGTGGTACGCCTGGAGAAACCGCTTGTCATCTCATCCATCAGCGGGGAGCTGCTTAGCGACACCATCCAGTTGGTCACCAAGCCACTGTCCCTCCACGTGGGCGCGCTGCATACGGAAGAAATCTCCTTCTATGTGTTGCCTCGCTCCTCGTCGGCGATCCTCCTCAGACTCCCATGGCTGAGGCTCCACTCTCCTCTCCTAGACTGGTCTACTGGAGAGGTGATTTGTTGGGGTCCCAACTGTCGGGGGCGTTGTTTGGTGGCACCTCGCCCGGTGCTTCCCTGCTCTCGCTCAACCCTTCGGGAGCCGCTGCCCGGGCTGCCGCCCGAATATCTGGAGGATGCCGATGTGTTCTCTGAGACAAGCCGAGAGTCTGCCTCCGCATCGTCCATACGATTGCCCGATTGACTTATTGCCGGGTACCAGTCCTCCCCGGGGCCGAGTCTACCCACTGTCGGTTCCTGAGACCCAAGCCATGTCCGAGTACATCCAGGAGAATCTCCAGAAGGGGTTCATCCGAAAGTCCTCGTCTCCCGCTGGCGCGGGGTTCTTTTTCGTGAAGAAGAAGGACGGTACCTTGCGGCCCTGCATAGACTACCGGGGCTTGAACAAGATCACGGTAAAGAACCGTTACCCATTGCCGCTGATCACAGAACTTTTTGATCGCCTGCAGGGCACCAAGATTTTCTCTAAGTTGGATCTGAGAGGAGCCTACAACTTGGTCCGAATTCGCAAGGGCTAGGAATGGAAGACGGCCTTCAACACCAGGGATGGGTACTTTGAGTACCTGGTGATGCCCTTCGGACTGTGCAATGCTCCCGCCATCTTTCAGGAGCTCGTGAATGACGTCTTCAGGGACCTCCTCTACACCTGCATGGTGGTCTACCTTGACGACATCCTGGTGTACTCTCTGGACCTCGAGACCCACCGCAGCCATGTTCGTCAAGTACTGAAACGTCTCCGGGAGAACCACCTGTATGCCAAGCTAGGGAAGTGCCTCTTCCATCAGACTAGCCTCCCGTTTCTGGGGTACGTCATCTCTGACCAAGGCCTACGGATGGACCCAGCAAAACTGTCAGCCGTGTTGCAGTGGCCACGCCCAGTCGGTCTGCGGGCTATCCAGCGATTCTTGGGCTTCTGCAACTACTATCGCCAGTTCATCCCTCACTTCTCTATGCTAGTGGCCCCGATAGTAGCCCTCACCAAGAAACAAGCCAATCCACGCAGCTGGCCGGTCGAGGCCGAAGAGGCGTTTTCGAAGCTCAAGTCCGCCTTCTCTACGGCCTCTATCCTCGCACGTCCGGATCCCGCGAAACCCTTCACACTGGAGGTGGATGCCTCATCTGTGGGAGCCGGAGCAGTTCTTACGCAAAAAGGGCCCACGGGGAAGACTGTAACGTGCGGCTTCTTCTCCAAGACGTTCTCGTCAGCCGAGAGGAATTACACGATTGGACATAAAACTGGCCCTGGAAGAGTGGCGTTATCTGCTGGAGGGTGCCTGTTTTCCCGTCCGTATCTACTCAGACCACAAAAACCTCCAATATCTTCAGACGGCTCAGCGACTTAACCCACGCCAGGCTAGGTGGTCGCTCTTCTTTACCCGGTTTGATTTCCAGATCCATTTCCGCCCTGCAGAGAAGAATGTGAGAGCTGACGCCATCTCCCGTGCCTCCGACGTGGTGGGTTAAGATACTCCTCCTGAACACATAATTCCTCCAGAACGTCTCATCTCGGCAGCTCCAGTGGACCTCCGGAAGGTTCCACCTGGAAGGACTTATGTGCGCCCTGCTCTCCGCAGACATATCTTAAAATGGGGACATTGCTCATTGGTGGCTGGTCATCCCGGCGCCCGACGAACCTTCCACCTGATATCCCGGTTCTATTGGTGGCCTGAGCTTGAAAAGGACGTTAAGGACTTCGTTTCGTCTTGTGACTCCTGTTCCCGCAACAAGACGCCACGTCACAAGCCAGCAGGTCTACTACAGCCACTCCCCATTCCAACTCAACCTTGGACCAACATTTCCATGGACTTCATAACTGACCTCCCTCCGTCGTCTGGCAACACCATTATTTGGGTGATTACGGATCGCTTTTCCAAGATGGCGCATTTCGTCCCGTTACCAGGGCTGCCATTTGCCTCCCGCCTGGCTGAGCTATTCTTCCTTCATGTGTTTCGTCTACATGGACTTCCTCAGCAAATTGTCTCGGACCGGGGAGTTCAATTTGTCTCCAGGTTTTGGCGAGCCCTGTGCAACCAACTTCAGGTGAAGCTCGACTTCTCTTCTGCCTACCACCCGCAGACGAACGGCCAGGTGGAGAGGGTCAACCAAGTCTTGGGATGTTACCTTTGCCATTTCATCTTGGCATGTCAAGATGATTGGTCCAATTTACTGCCATGTGCGGAGTTCTCTTATAACTCCCTTGAGTCTGAGTCCACGGGGGTCTCCCCCTTCTACGTCGTGTATGGCCTGCATCCCCCCCCCTCCTCTCCCTCTGGCAACCGCCGCTGAGGTCCCGGCGGGGGACGCACTGGTTCAAGACATGAAGGCCATCTGGTTCCAGACCCGTCAGTCGCTGCTCCGCGCTTCCGAGTGCATGAAGACTCAAGCGGACAAAAGAAGAATCCCCCCTCCGGTTTTCTCCCCCGGTGATACGGTGTGACTCTCGTCTAGATATGTCCGCCTAAAGATGCCTTCTCACAAACTGGGACCCCGTTTCCTGGGACCCTTTGAGGTCATCAGCCGCATCAACCTGGTGTCATATAAACTCCGGCTCCCTCCTACGATGAGAATCCCCAATTCGTTTCATGTCTCCTTACTGAAACCCCTGGTCCTTAATCGTTTTACCCAGAAGGCTGTTCCTCCTCCGTCTGTGGCTGATGCGCCCAATGTCTTCGAGGTCAAAGAGTTTCTAGGCAGGTGGAGAAAGGTGGGAAAGCGATACTTCCTGGTGGACTGGAAGGGGTTCGGGCCCGAAGAGAGGTCTTGGGAGCCGGAGGAGAATATCCTGACCCGCAGCCTCATCCAGAGATTTCTTCAATCCAGTAATAGAGGGGGGCCCAAGAGGGGGGGCCCAAGGGAGGGGGTACGGACGCCCCTGCAACCCCTGTCCCTGGTCGTAGGCGTGTCCGTGCTCTTGCTCCCAGCGGTGCCCCGTCCCGCACGTCGGGTTCGGGGTCCGTCCATGTCCCAGTCCCCGCAGGCGTCCACTTACCCGGCCATGCTCCTGCTCAGTCAGCCTCGGTCTCCCGGCACGTGGCTCCGCCCCTACGGCGCGCGCGGCCTGGCTGTCCGCAATTTCACGGGGCAGTGCGCCGGTAATGGGCTATTGCCAGGCACTGCTCCTATTTAATTCCGGCCTCTTCCTGCCGGCCCTCGCCGAATCCTTGGTGTTTATTCCTTTGGTGAAAGCTTCCTAGCATGTTCCAGTCTTGCCTTACCATGTACCGACCGTCTGCCTACGTTTACCGACCACGAACCAGAGCCGCCTGTCCTGACCTCCTGCCTGCCCCCGACTACGAGCCTGCCTGCCGATCCTGTACCTCGTTACCCTTGGCCGATACCGCAGGCAAGCCCCGCCAGTGGTAGTGACCTGGTGGACTCCCGCCGCAGCAAGACCATCCCGTTTTGCGGCAGGCTCTGATGAATACCGGAACCCACTTAGACTCCACTCCCTGCTGTGGGCTTACGCCATCGCCTGCGGTGGTCCAGTGGATCCACCTCCAGACCGTTACACTCCCTTTTGTCATTTTCACCTAACCAAGGGTGAGGTTTACGCGAGATGAACCCCATGTCCTCATGAGAAAGTTCATTATTATACATTATTCAATATTTCATGGTTCTGATTGTAACTTCACGCAATGGGCATATAGGGTCACCAAGTTGTGCGTTGGAAAGGTTGGATTTTGTGCATGTGTGTTGTACAATTGTGTGAAGGTGCGATGTCCGCTCCAGGCTGCCATCTGACTGGTGGCAATATTGGTGGGTTTCTGAGTCAACCCGGAGACCTGATCATCGGAGGCGCTTTCGCTATTCATGTGAACAGAATCTCCACAGAAACTAATTTTACAAGCAAACCAGAAGACCTAAAATGCCAACTGTAAGTCTACTGAGAAGGTCTACATTTGTTACGCTACAGGCGGTAGGTAGTTTTGAGAACTGGGGAATTTTGAGGCTATCCAAGTCCAGCACTGTAGTAGGAAGGGTCAATCAATGACAAATATCCAATACAAGGATATTGTTTGATGACACATGGGGTGCCAAAATCAGAGAACAAGTCCTCCTGATTGTTCTTCAAAGAAGAGATAGGTGGGAACCACAATCGAACTCTTGAACCTCACGTGCCATTAGCATGGTACAAGGTGGATAAAGGAGAGTAGCAAATTAGCCTTTAAAAAAGTTCCCTTCATCTCCAGAAATAGTGGTATTATATTGACAGTTCTGTGCTTATCCTAAACCCTTAATTGGCTTTGGGTAAAATAGTTTTAAAAAATAAATAAATAAAAAGTCTTTTTTCACATTTTCTTTTTTTAACAGCAAAAATGGCGCTAAAATAAATTTTGTAGTTGATTGTTGTACATGATGGGGTAAATCTAACCTTTCGGCTGCCTGTGATTAAATAAGGTGAATAATACCCTCCCTACAAATTCAATATGGAAAGACTAATTTGGACAACATGCCAAAAAAAGAGGTTTTGAGATTAAAGCTTAACTACTTAGTCTTAGTCTTACTCTAATAAGACTTCTGGGCACTCTTTCTAATTCATTGTATGTCTTTCAAAGAAATGTTTATAGTATTGCAAAAATGGCCCTTTGTTGCAGTGTGTTCTTAGAGAAGAGACTTTTTGAAGGCATACAAAATATTAAAAACAATTTACACCTTTATATTTTCACTCCAGTAGGCTTTCAGTTCAATACTACCTGTTGATGCAGGCTTTCATATTCGCCGTGGAGGAGATCAATAACAATCCGGATCTTCTCCCCAACATCACTCTGGGATTCAAGATATTTGACACTTCTTGAGAAGAACAGCAGAAGGCACCTTGTGGATGATATCTGGAGGGGAACGAAGTGTCCCAAATTATCGTTGTGGTGGAGAAGGAACATTTGCTGGGATCGTTGGTGATTCTGGGTCTACAAGGTCAATTCTCATGGCTCAAATCTTGGGTCCATACAGATATCCACAGGTAAGATGAACGTCGTTCTGGTTGTTTGGGTAGCAGTATATGCTCCAGAGCTGGTTTATTACTCACAATAAAAATAAGAAGCAGAAGGTAACAATGTTTTGAACTTTCGACTTTGAGGCTCCGTATCTCACCATCCACTGCAGCTTTGAATGTGAGACTACGAGCATTTGATAGACAATCAACTTGGCTATCCCATATATCCATCTGACTTACAATTATTTGGCATCTGCTTAGTTCTGCAGATTATTTCCTGTAACTGCATTGTTACCGTTTTGCTCCCGGTAGTGGGACAATCTTTTTCTTCTTGTTACTACAAATTGCAACCTGTTCTCACATTCCCTAATTGCTCAGTGTGCTAGCAGGTTAATTCCCAAATGAAAGGTCTCTGGTTTGAATCAAGGAGCAGCCATGAAGAATATTTCCCAAGAAAAAAGAAACAGCATCATCCAGCTCATCGATATCGGTCTCTTGGTCAAGAAAATTGCCAAACTGCATCACGTGAGGCCATGACAGATGGAAGAATATGAAATGAAGTCCGTCCATCCATTCCAAAGCCAAGAGGTAGACGTCCAGGCAAAAAATCAGAGTCAACAAGTCGCTCATTATAAGGTCGATCAGTTCTGACGCTAAGACACTTCAGTGCAGGCAGCTCGTAGGCTTCATAAGAGTGAGATCACAGACGTCCATGCAAGCACCGGGCGCATTACATAGGTCGGGAATGGTGGTCCAAAAAAGGGTAAAGAAGCGTCGGCTAGAGTTTGCAAATTAGTATGAAAAATGGGAGATAGGAAACTGGTGTTTTGGAGCAATGAGATTAAAGTCGATAGACCGGGCTCTGATGGGGGCAAATGGATCTGGTAGAATCAAAGTAGAATGGGGCCTAATGGATTGAGAAATTGAAAGAACCGTTAAGTTCAGTGGAGGAGGCCTGAGGATATGGGGATGTTTCACAGCCAAAAGCGTTGGATACTTGACCAGGATCGATGTTGATCTCAGTGCTGAGTTATATGTGAGTGTCCTACAAGATGAGTTACTTCATACACTGGAGTACTATGGGTGTGAAAAGGATGACATAGTGTTCCAACAGGACAACAACAAGAAGTGTACGTGGAGAAATGATTCAATGACAATGAAGTAAAGTTGCTAGATTGACCCCCACAGTCCCCAGACTTTACCCACAAGTGTTCAATTGGGTTGGAGTTGAAGAAAAAGTTGTATTCTTACCCAAGTGAGTTGACCAGTATGCACAAACATTGAAAACGTGTAAAAGAGACCTGAGTGAGAGCGTGATCAGAAGGATTCAGTGTTGAAAGCCAAAGTTGCATTTACAAAATAATATGATCCGTGGGGTGCCAAGGAAATGAAGACTGTGGTCAGTCATCTCCGTAAGATCCCATAGAGAAAAAATAAACAAGAAAATAAAAAGGGATCTCATAACTGGTACATCCTCCATCGGGGGAAAAGTAGGAAGCACCGTGATGACCTTTCCTGAAACCTAGAACCTTAAAAGATTTTTGGGAAGGTCCCTCCCCTTTTGAAGTAGAATGCTGGAATCTGGAACCAAGCTTGGGAGATGAGAAGGGATTATAGTGGTGGGGGAGTGGGGAGGGGAGGAAAAAGGGAACAGGGGGTTTGTGGATCCTTCTTTCCACAAGTCCAGCATCCTTGTGCTATTGGGGGCTATATTATCTATGTAAATATTATAAATGCATAAACCTGACTGAGGAAAAATACACTGTCATAAGTGTAGGTTAGAGACATTTAGAAGATGATCAAGACATTAGATATACTCATGTCTTTCTGGAGAACTGGAACCCGGTGAGGATTTCCCAGATCTTGGAGTCGAACGCCGTTGTTTCTTAGATGGAGCCGGTTGCCAGATCGGCTGCGGAGGAGGGGATGGAAGGTTAAGGTCCCAATCTTGAATATTCAGCACTTTGATTTGGAAAACAGAGCAGAAATGTCGAAGATTTTTGTGAGTTTTGAGAGTAGAGGATTGTCCATCCTTTGTTGCAATTAACATAAAGGGGTATCCCCACTTGTAGATAATATTACGATTTTGAAGCTCAGTAAGTAGTGGTTTCAAACAGCGTCTTTTGTGCAGTGTCATCCATGACAAGTCCGGAAGAAGTTGGATTTCGGATCCTTCATATTTAATAGATTTTTGTTTCCGAGCTTGGTTCAGGATCCGCTCCTTCAGCTCATGGTCATGGAGGCAACAAACATCTAGAAGCACCAGTTCCAGATTTTGGCTTTAAGGCTCTGTGAGCTCGGTCAAATTTGATGGAGTGTGTGGGAGGTTCTCCAAGAACTTGGTTAAAGACGTTGTTCAGGATCATTCGCACATCTTCCGATCCCTTAGATTCCGCCATACCCCTAACTCTGATATTATTGCGGCGTCCGCGGTTGTCCAGATTTTCTAGATGGCGAACTGTGTCCCTAATCATTTGTGTTTGGGAAGACATCTGGGACTGTAATTCGGATACATAAGATCTCGCGCCGGTTCTGGTCGTGTCCAGTGAGTGGCTCTACAGCGCCGGTTCTGGTCGTGTCCAGTGAGTGGCTCTACAGCGCCGGTTCAGGTCGTGTCCAGTGAGTGGCTCTACAGCGCCCGGGTTTTGGTCCGGGGTCCAGTGAGTGGCTCTACAGTGCCGGTTCTGGTCGTGTCCAGTGAGTGGCTCTACAGCGCCGGTTCTGGTCAGGTCCAGTGAGTGGCTCTACAGCGCCGGTTCTGGTCATGTCCAGTGAGTGGCTCTACAGCACCGGTTCTGGTCGTGTCCAGTTGATGGCTCCCAAAAGCACCGGTTCTGGTCATGTCCAGTGAGTGGCTCTACAGCGCCGGTTCTGGTCATGTCCAGTGAGTGGCTCTACAGCGCCGGTTCTGGTCGTGTCTAGTGAGTGGCTCTACAGCGCCGGTTCTGGTCGTGTCCAGTGAGTGGCTCTACAGCACCGGTTCTGGTTGTGTCCAGTGAGTGGCTCTACAGCACCGGTTCTGGTTGTGTCCAGTGAGTGGCTCTACAGCGCCGGTTCTGGTTGTGTCCAGTGAGTGGCTCTACAGCGCCGGTTCTGGTCATGTCCAGTGAGTGGCTCTACAGCGCCGGTTCTGGTCATGTCCAGTGAGTGGCTCTACAGCGCCGGTTCTGGTCATGTCCAGTGAGTGGCTCTACAGCGCCGGTTCTGGTCATGTCCAGTGAGGGGCTCTACAGCGATGCCATTGTTACCCCGGAATCCACTGATGTGAACCTCCTACCCCCATTCCGGAGAAACCGCTATTAGCCCCCAATAGAGAAGGCACCATTGTGACCCCCACACTGCAGGGGCTGTGCTACTGAAATGTGTATCCAAGCTGTGCGCGGTACTCTCTGCTAAGCAGTTTTATCTAATCCTATCATGGCTGATACTGTCTGCTGTATCCAAGCCCTTGATGTGTGATACTGTCTGCTGTATCCAAGCCCATCGTGTTTGATACTGTCTGCTGTATCCAAGCCCATGATGTGTGATACTGTGTGCTGTATCCAAGCCCATGATGTGTGATACTGTCTGCTGTATCCAAGCCCATGATGTGTGATACTGTCTGCTGTATCCAAGCCCATCATGTGTGATACTGTCTGCTGTATCCAAGCCCATGTGTGGATACGTTTTCTTATCCAAGCCC